>JAJIBD010011612.1:0-48319 GCA_021461705.1 Cryptotis parvus | reverse complement strand
TGTGCATGGTAGAGAATTATTCTGGACATCAGGACTGCAATTCAGAGAACACAGACCCAAAGAGGCCCTTGGGGCTGGATGCCTCTGAAGTCCCAAGAATAAGTGGGAACATACTGAGAACACAGAGGGTTGTGCTAGTCTCCCTGCAGAACCTGACATACTATGAGGACTATAATGAAAACAGTGCTGATTAGTGAAGAGTTTGTCAAGCTGATTGGTTGAATTTAAATTAGAGTCTGGTTTTGCCTTTTCTGCCTGGTTTTGTCTTCTCTTGTTGACGGGCATGTCCCAGTAGGCTACTCCTACACAGTGTATCTGGGAGTCTACTATCAATAGCTTCCTAACTCTGTTACCTGTACTAAAGTTGACTTGTATCACTTGTCTTCCCATTGTTCATCAATTTGTTCGAGCGGGTGCCAGTAATATCTCCATTCATCCCTGTTGCGTACTATTGTAGACCTTGGACATTTCTCACCCAGGGACACAAAGAGCTTCAAACCATTTGTTTAGGTCATGGGTATGAGGTCTACTATTGTTACTGTTTTGGGCATATTGAATACAACTCCGGTAGCTTGAGAGGCTCTACCATGTGGGCGGGATACTCTCAGAAGTAAGTAGGCTCTCAGTTCTTTCATTTACTGATGTACTGTGTGGCCACAAAGCTTCAGCATTCAACAGGGAGAATGGGTAGCAGCTCTGCCCCATGTATCTGTGTCTCTGGTTCACGACTGACATATATGTATATATGTGTATATATGTGTGTGTGTGTGTATACAATTTATACATTTATATATATGAATATATCACTGTCTGTCTTCCCGCTCATCATCGATTTACTCGAGCGGGCCCCAGTAACATCTCCATATGTCCTGTCTTATGCTAGTAGAGCCCAAGGGCATCTGATTGCTCCAGGAACATAAAAGAGCCTCAATCCATTCTGGAATGAGGTCTATAATTGTTACTGGTATTTGGCATATCAAATACAACACGGGTAGCTTGCCAGGCTCTGCCATGCAGATAGCATACCATGAGATCCCACTCATGGTAGCAGGACAGAACCATGGAAGTGAGCTCTGCACGCATTTTCTCTACTTTTGCACAAATAATGTCCTTATGAATATATCATATGTATCAAATATATTATATATACTATTAGTAATAATTAGTAATACCAACAGAAAGAATGTATTTTGGGCATAAGCTTTTCATGGGACACGTCCTCTCTACCTGAGTAACATTCTTCCATTTAGAATCAAGATGAAGTCAGCCTTTCTGAGCCAGGCAAAGCCCCCTTTCTCTCTACTCTGCTTCTTAGTCTGGGATTTGAATTCTTTCTCCCAGACTGAAAACCAAACATGTAGAATCATTGTAGCTTACCTTCACACTCGTTAAGTTTATTTTTTCTGCCCTATGTCAAGGAAAGACATCAGGGAAAGATAGCAAAGGCAATTTTCTTATTCGTAAATAATCTAAAGACGATAGAAATAGCTTATAGATGGTGATAGCATGTGGATAAATTTTAAAATTAAGGATTTATGTAAGATGAAAAGGAGGAATTGATAATAATTTTTTGTGTCGCCCATACTATATGCAAAATTCCATAAAATTACTGGGAGCAGGTTTAGATTATTTACAAAATAATAATTAAAAATTAAGATAATTATTTGCCTCCATTTGGTTAGAATAAAATTTATTTAAAAATAATAATGGCAAGTTAACTATTTTATCTGTAATACATAAGTGTTATGTGTGTGCATCTGGGACATAAAGACCAGGGAAGGGTGCCATGAGATATAATACTTGAATATTTTTAGGTGACTTATCAAGAAAGAGCCAGTTATATAATGTACTGTTCATTGTTCTTGATAACAGAAATGTGAGAAATCATGAAAAACCACTAAAAATAAATTTTGTGGAGTCAGGAAATAGTATAAAGAGATAGTACAAGGGCCGGGAGACGGCACAAGGACACCCACAGACCGTGATTCTACCATCCAGGTATCCTTCAGTGTGAGGAGTCTTTACTGGAAAAATTTCATCTTGAATAAATCTTATGTAACCTAGAGATTTTCATCATCTGTGTAGTAAACTGCATTGAAGCAACTGAATTATAGCTATATTTTAATATATTTTGATTTGGATTCTTTGGCCGCAGGCAACCAAATAGGACCCGGCTAATGTGGGACATTTTGGAAGAACATCAGGGAATCACAGACTTGAATGAAAGCTGGCAAACTAGGGCTTGGCACTGGGAGTCCTCAAGGGAGCTTGAGAGGGCTAGGAAATAAGAACCTTGGTACAACTTCCTAACAAAAAAGAGGAAAGTCAATTTTCCCTGCTGTGGGCAACATACGCCAACTATTATTTATTTTCAGTCGTCTCAAGATTCAAAGCCTCAATCAGCAGCGCTTGGCTGTGCTTTGCTCACTGACACACTCTCCGACCTTGGAAGAGAAAGAGCCTGGCTTTAGGGCTTCTGACGCTTGCTGGGAGGCAGGCCTTGGCAAACGCACTATCTCGGTCAGAGAAACTCGGGGAAAACAAAAAGCCACACTACTTATTTTAACAAAGAGATTTTATTAGAGTCAATGGAAGGACTGAAGAATTTACTAAGAACACTACATGAACACTTTAACAGAAATAATAATTGCAGGACCGACGAAGCATCTCAGGCCTGCCAAAACAAAGGGAAGAGGTGGAAGGTCACAGAGAACCCCCCCCCCCCCCACTCCCCAAATCCAAATTGTAAAAGAGAGCAGAGTCCAGTTACTGCTAGCTTCTGAAGAGTTTAAAGGTGGAGCAAACCTGAACTCTGAACTTCCAGGCTTACATATGGTTCCAGTACTGCCACAAGAAGCTGAACACAGAGGCTGAAGAGCAAGACAATACAGGTTCTGAAGACAGAATAAGGAAGTTGTCAGGAAAAGCAAATCTGTCCTCTCTCTCCCCCCTCCTGTCTTCTAGAGAACATCTATTGCTCTCTATAAACAGGAGTTCAACTAGAAAAGCAAAGCACTAATCTGCATAATCACAGCTCCAATTTTATTAATCCAGGTACAAGGAGGCCCTTGAGATTAGTCATTGCTTAATAACTGGACCCTCATTCCACCAAAACTAACAAAATAAAGGGAAACTGGGATAATGGTAAAGGGGTAAATGGTTTCTAGATGGGTAAGGAACATGGGAACTCTAGAAAACTAGGAATAAGTACCTCCCCTAGGTATCAAGTTCAAGACCCGGCATCCCATATCAAGTAGAAACTAGGTAAAATTTCCTAAAGGCACCAAAATTTTTTTCTGATTTTTTTGTTGTTGTTGTTTTGGGTTGGCCATATCTGGAGGTGCTCAGGACTCGCTCCCCCAGTGATGCTCAGGGGACCATGTAGTGCCAGGGGCTTGAACTCAGGCCCCCTTCCTGAATGCAAAGCATATTCTTCAGTCATTAAGCTACCTCTCCTGTCCAATATTCTAAATTTTTCACATTAAAGTTTTGACTTTAAAGAAATTTGTTAAATGATAGAACGTTTTGCATCATACAGATGAAGATAACAAGAATAAATTTGCAGACATAATATAATAAGGTTCATTCCTAAACATACAAAGACTTATTCTGATACACATTTTGCAACATGAAAGATGCCAAATTATTTATTGGCACACCTGAAACTAAAATAAGAACAGCAATTACATTTCAATTAGAAAATTAAAGAGCTTTCTGCAACAGATGTGAAAGACTCTAATAAGAATACAACCAATACAAGGAAAAAACAGTGAAATGACAAATGGGCACACACACACTGAGAACTAGGTCTGAAGAGGACAGAGACACCTCCATAATAATAGGCTCACGATTCTACTGATCAGGATAGAAGAATTTAGGTTAATGTCAAAACACCACAGTATATTACCGTAAGTGCTTATTTGCTTAAGTTAACTCTATAGCAGTGGTTTCCAAGCTAGTGCTTGACATGTGGTTTGGGAGGTGCAAATAGTTCTAAGAAGTATTCCATAAAAAAAAAAAATTCTGTGGTCTGTTTCAAAAAAGTTTGAAAACCCAAATTAGTTAAGAACGGTAAACCTAACTCTTTATTTATGGACTCACATTAGCATGTTAAAAGGCAGTTGAATCTTGCTATAAAGAGGAATCCATCAGTTTAACCCCCTGTTTCTCAATTTATTAAAACCAAGAAGTCTGGTTTCAATAAACATCTCTCTGAGTAATTTTTTTCCCCTTCAGAACACTGTTTGCAGTAATTGCTGTGCATTGTCTGAAAATAGCATATAATTCCTATTTTGTCCAATAAGTTTCTTTTCGTCCTTTGTTGCCTTAATAAAATGAAAATGTAAAAGCGCTCATATTTAAGTTTACAAAAATGCTCAAAACTGATGTATTTAAAGTATCACCTTGCAGACAAGATTCTGGGGCCAATGACAGGTTAGTTAAGGAGCACACCCTTAGCATGTTGCCTTACTGCAATTTAGGACTTCTGCATGGGTCCCCGACTACACAGGTGAATACTGTCCTATGGTGAGACAATATAATTGACCTCAGGAAGCTGTCCTTGGTCACTTGGCTGTGCTCAGGACCTATTCATGGCTCTAGCACAGGAGTCACTCCTGATGGAGCATGAGGGACCATAAGCAGTGCTGGGGTTGATTTAAGACTACCTGCTTACAGGACAAGGGCCTTAACCCCAAATTGGTAACTGTATAAGAAAAAGTACATGCCTTTCAAAAACAACAAGGATTTGCAGGAATTATATGTTTTTGTTCCCTTTCTCCAATTATTCCAAAAAAAGTTCTCCTCACCTATTTTGTAAGTTAACTGTATAATACCTCATTTCTCAAAGTTCCCAATATGAAACTTTTTTTTGCTTTGTCCCTTTCTCTCCTATTTTCTGTCTGTCTCTCTCTCAAAATGAATTCTCCTGGTTTTGTAGTCCTTAGATCATTCCTGACTCTGTGCTGAGGAATCACTCCTGGAAATGCTCGAGGGATCAGATGTACATTGCTCACCAGGACTCTGTCAGTTAAGTGAGGTCTCTGGAGGCCTGGGCAACTTTTAAGAAATTTCAGAAAAGTCTGAGATTCCATTTCACACTGAACCAAATATATTAAAACATTCTCCTAGTCCCATATTAATTTTCTCTGAAAACTCAATGCACTTCCTATTAATTTGGTTTATTAAAAAACTGATAAATAACTCATCTAATTTTTTTCAGTTCTACCTTCTCAATAGTCATGGTTAACAGTTTGGAAATTCTTCAGTCTTTCTTCAAAGTACTAATAAAGCTATAGCAAGGAGGAGAAGGAGTGGGGACAGTGGCTTTCATGACAATAGACAACTATGGAGATGTGGCCCTCTTGGTTAAAGCCTGAGCCTCATCACATAGAGAAAGTACCAAGGATGCCAAGGGGAGAAACAGCACCTTTTCTCCCCTTTAATTCAAGCCACTGTTTGTTGGTCAGAATTTAACCTATATGCTTCTTTTTTTAATTTTTTTTTAAAATTTTTTTAACCCATATGCTTCTGGCCTGATTTTTTTTGATGATCCATCCAGAAGAGAGAAAATGATTTTGAGTTACATTTAGTGAATGTTTCTCTTTAATCAGTGTGGTACTTTTATTGCATGTTTAAATTTTGCTAATCTGTCACTTCTGCTATCACACTATAAAAGAAAAAAACACAATTTTAAATGGATATAAATTATCGACTTCACTTATAATGAGTGGATTTTATGCTTTTTACTTAGCAAATTCTTGTTTTGGAAACTTAATTTTATGTTTATCTTACACATTTTCACCACTTAACTCTTCTTACTGAAAGTTAAAATTTTGGCTCACCAAGAGGAATATGATCGTCAGCTGCTGCTCCATGGCAGAAGTAAGCACTATTATGAAACTGCATATTTGTGTTCAGCCATTACGTGTTTTTAATCCTGAATTCTAGTTATTAAAATATGTGTAGTGTGGTAGTATCTCCCCACTGACATGCAATGGAGTTATCTCCCCCACTGACATGCAATGGAGTCTAAATCCCATGTTCCCAATTCATACAGAAAGGGAGAGAAGAAGACTCATCCATTTCAAGCACTTTTGAAACCACAAATTCCTGTGACTTTATAAAACAAAGATTTATTTAGGGGCCGGAGCAATAGCATAGTGGGTAGGGCATTTGCCTTGACACGACTGACTGGGTTTGATCCTCGCCATCCCATATGGTGCCCTCAGCTCTTCCAGGAGAAATTCCTGAGTGCAGAGCCAGCGGTAACCCCTGAGCATTAAGAATTGCTGGGTGTGACCCCAAAAAAAGCAAAAAAAAATATTTAAAACTTAAGTTAATTGAATTCCATGTATAGGAAGCTTGCCCCTTAAGTGACAGGCTTTGTAGCCTGACAGTTTTTAAGCTAGCCTCTTCACAATTGGTTCAAATACTCAAAACAAGTCCCTATTTCCCTTGATCACTTGACTTGATCAACTTGGCATCCTGTTATTCGTCAATTTGCTCGAGGGGGGCACCAGTAATATTTCCATTTGACCCTATCACATGCCAGTGTGGCCCAATGGCATCTGGTTGCTTCAGGAATACAAAGAGCTTCAAACTGTTCGCTCGGGTCTTGACGAAGAAGTCTGACCATCTTGTAGGTGGGCAGACACGTGATCCTTTGCCATCCCATGGGATCCAGTCGGTAACGGCTCTAGTCCAGCGGTAGTCTCCAAATCGCATTACATGTCCAGCCCATCTGATTTTCGATGCCTTGGCAAACGAGACAGAGTCCCAAACTGGAACAGCGACAGAGGTCGGAGCTCCAGATTCCTTCTTTCACTTGAGTGAGGCGTGATATTCCAACCATTGCTCTTTCGATTCCTCTTTGGGAGACCTGAATAGCATTCTCATCCTGCTTTCATAGGGCCCAGGTCTCTGAGGCCTATGTTAATGTAGGGAGAACTGTGGAGTTGAAGATATGTGACCGTAGCTGGAGGTTCTTTGTCCTTTTTAGCTATTTCTTCGATGCTTTTTGAAAGCATTGCATGCCGCTCTCTTCTCCCTGTGCAGCTCAGGTTTTAGGTCGTTCATCATGTTGACTTCTCGACCTAGGTACACATAACTGTTGCATTCAGAGATGTTTGTTCCATTGAGAGTGAATAGGACCTCAGGAACTAGTTCATTTTTCATGAACATAGTTTTTGCGGAGATTCAGCTGTAGACCTATCTTTCCATATTCTCGTTCAAAGTCAGCCAGCATTTGTGCCACTTGGCTAATGTTTAGTGTTATTAGAACGATGTCATCAGCGAAGCGGAGGTGGTGTAGTTGCTGACCATCTATCTTCACTCCCATTCCTTCCCATTCTAATTGTCGCATGATGTTCTCAAGAGTGGTGCTGAAGAGTTTTGGTGAAATGGTATCACCCCTGCAGAACCCCTCTTTTGACATTGATGATTACTTATTTAGAATGGTTAGATACTGTGGCGAATCCGTCATAGAGCTCACGAAGGATCTTGAAGGTTTGAGGTTTTGAACGCCCTGTTTGGCTAGGGCTTCGATGACTGCTTCATTCTCCACAGAATCAAAGGCTTTCTGTAAATCAATGAACATGAGACAGAGTGGCAATCTGAACTCCCTACAAACCTCAATGAGCTTGTGTGGATATGGTCAATTGTACTGAATCCTTTTCGGAAGCCAGCTTGCTCGCATGGTTGTCCTTCATCTATCTAATGTTCTGCCAATCCTGTTCAGGATGACTCTAGTGAACAGCTTGTAGATGACAGACAACAGGCAGATAGGGCGATAGTTGCCAGTGTCTCCCTTCTTCAACAGTAGAACTGTCTTGCTGGTTTTCCAATGGGAGGGCACCTTGCATTCAGACAGGTAGCGTGTGAAGAGCCGAACCAGAGTATTGATGAGTACTGAAGCCAGATTCTTCAGGTTTTGGGTCTGACTTTGTCTGGGCCTGGTGCTGTTCCCTTCTTTACTGACAAAATGGCATATTGAATTTCAGAAGAGAGAACGTTGGGAACAACATATCCATCCTGGCGGAATTTGGTATGTGGGCAGGTGGACGTGACTATCAAAGAGATCTGAGTAGAAGTCATGGATAATCTTCTCCATTGCCTTTCTGGAAGATTTGATAGATCCATCTAGTCCCTATTTCCCACTTTTTTTTTTTTGCTTTTGGGTCACACCCAGCGATGCTCAGGGGATACTCCTGGCTCTGCATTCAGGAATTACTCCTGGTGGTGCTCGGGGACCATATGGGATGCCAGGGATTGAACCCAGGCCAGCATGGGCCGGCCAGTGCAAGGCAAAGGCCCTACCCACTGGGCTATCGCCTCCGGGCCCCTATTTCCCACTCTTAAATAAGTTGCTATTGTCAGGATTTTGTGACTCTACCAGAATTATTTTAATTTCAAGACAACCTAATTGCATTTACCCATAAGCCCTTGCATATTCTTCAACACACTTTCATATCAAACTTTCAAATCAAACCCACTTAGCCTATTAAGTACAGAGTAGAACAGACGAGCATTGATTGTCCTTGCCTTTTCCTACTATCACACAAGGCTTTTCTTTATTGTCTTTTCCCACCATCCTTATAAGTAATAGAATTCTGCAATAGAATGAGCAGAACAGCACTCTTTTCCAACAGAAAAGACTCCCACTGGCCAGGTGAGGTCTGGGGCCTCTGGTTCTATATTGTGGTCAGGAAGACTGTAGACTCTTGTGGGCAAGTTTAAATCATGCATGCAGATATAGAAAATGTAAAATGCATAGAGAAAATGATGCATTATTTTACCAAAAAGGGAAATATGGACATTATTTGCAAAATGGAAGATAGATGTTGGGCCATAAATATAATTTTTGCCTATTCTTCAACAAAATTTTTGCCCCAAGATATATTTTAAATTGCATAAGATTTAATATTTATTTTAAACATGTTAATATACTTTTAAAAAAAGCTATAGTAGGACCACATTTAGCAGTGCTCTCAGACTCTGGGGTCACTCCCAGGAATACTCAGAGAAAGAGATGAAGTGCCAGGAATCAAACTCAAGACTTCATACATCCTGTGCATAATCCCTGCCACATGAATATGGCATTATATATTTAGAACCACATATCACTGGCCATAAATATATTTAGAGTCATAAAAAATAAGTAAAAGATGATCTTATAGAAAAATGGGCAAAGTACATACCCATGGAACTTAACATGAAAATAAGACAAATGCTCACCAAATATAGGAATAGCTATCTTTAATAACATTTATAATAAAATTAAACAAAAAGGATACAACGGAGGCCAAAAAAATATTGTACAGTGAGTAAGGTGCTTACCTTGCACATGGCATGCCAGTTTTATCCTCTACATCACGCATACAACCTCTCACACATCACTAAGAGTGAACCCTGAGCAGAGTCAGGAGAACTGCAAGGTTTGTCCCTAAGCACCCCTCCCAAACAAACATAATAGTCTTATTTATCAATAATAGGTAAAAAATGTAATAGCAGAGAACATGGCCCTTAGTATAAAAGTTAAATTGGTGTAAATTAGTAAAATGATCTATCAAGAACAGTCAAAGCTAAAATATATGACTCAGAAAGTTATTGTAGTTATTCTCTCTGCCTTGCTAAGTTACTTACAAAAAATTCCTTAAGACATATGCTTAGACAAAAGCAAAATCGCACACAAAATTGCGAGCAAACCAGTCTTCACTTACACAAGTTTTCTCTTGCATTAGTTTCAATGACCTTCAGCCAACCTCAATCTGTCATGATTACAGACAATAAGAGACTCTAAAACAGATACCACATTGGCATAATATTTATTTTAATATTTATTTTAGTATATTATTATAATTTTTCTATATTGGTATTAGCTACTTTATTCATCTGTAGTGCTTAATTGACAAACTGTATCACTAATTTACATGTATGCAGAGGCAAGAGAGTCTCCAGAAGGTTTGATGCTCTCCCTGACTTCAAGCATCCCTGAAGGTCTTGGAATGTATCCCACACCCCAAAAAGGGGCTCTGCCCCAAACTGCTGCCGGTGCAGCTGGCCATGATCCAGGGAACTAGACACATGGAAGAACTGCTCCCGGGTCTCCCTGTATATTTCAAAGCCTGGTATACTGATGTACCAGGTATCCCATCACATATCATAAAATTAAGTATGGACACACAATCACAAGTGTGTGGCCACGATGTGTGATCTGTGGGA
Source organism: Cryptotis parvus (assembly GCA_021461705.1). Classification (NCBI taxonomy): domain Eukaryota; kingdom Metazoa; phylum Chordata; class Mammalia; order Eulipotyphla; family Soricidae; genus Cryptotis; species Cryptotis parvus. Next base: position 38,098 of record JAJIBD010011612.1, on the reverse strand, counting down.
ACATACCAATAATTGCCTATACAGTGGGCTCAAATGGCAGAATGGAGATTTAGTAATCTCCACTGACTTTTGTCTAAGAATATATTTATCAGCCACATTTAGATCATTAGCACCAACAAACAATATAGAATCGATTATTCAGGGTATGCTTAGGACAGGCTCAAAAAGAGGCAGAGAAAAATTTGAAATAAGTGTTGTCCATAGGTGCAGTGGTAGTGGGTCTGGGGTTGACTAATAGAAACCCACTACATTCTAGAACCTCAGAAAGTGAATGCAAGAACAGAAATCGGCATGCCCGCAAATAACAACCCAGAAAAAAAGTCATGACTTTATCAATACCATTCCCATATATGGGCTGTATTGGTCAATATAATTAGTGCCGGCTAAGGGAGCAGGCATGGGGATGGGAAATTGGGTGGGAAATGAGGGTCTCTGGTGGTGGTGGGAGCACACTGGTGATGAGATTAGTGTTGAACGATGAATCTCTCTAACAACTGCATTGTGAAAAACTTTGTAAATCATGGTGTTTAAATTAAAAAAAAAAGGAAAAAGTAAAAAGGGGGCTGCACTAACTAAACCAACAAACCAGTGCCTGACGGGGCACAGTGTTATCAGTGCCCAACAGAATCACTTTGATAAGTTGACTGATAGTGGTGTAGAGGGGTGGTACATCTGTACATCCAAGCCAGAGTCAATGCCACTGCAAGTATGAGATCCAAACCACAAGAGCCAAACTCTAAAACGTGTCTTAAAAGTAGACAGGATTGGGGATTGAAAGAAACCTGGGATGGGAAACCTAAGGAAACCAACCTGCAGGAAAGATGACACTGGTGGCGGAATTAGTGTTGGAACAGTGAATACCTAAAACCCAACTGGGAATAACTTTGTGAATCATAGTATCTTAGTAAAACGTTTTTAAGTTGAGATGACTGATACGAGAGAGTGCAAGGAGACACTAAAGTAAACTAACCAGATCTAGACATGGAAGACAAAACATGCAGAACATTGTGCTTTGTGAAAAATTATATGAATAAAAGTAAAAAGGAATATGTAGTAATAACATTTTTTCTAGAAATAATAGGGGAACTCATATGTATTACTTAAAAAAAAGAAAAAAAGAGGTTCCTATTTCCTAGCATTCACCTATAAACTTAAATTATTTTTCTCTGTAAAATGTCAGTGGGGATTATGTAAGTGGGAATAATACAAATAGTTTTGGTAGTTTATTCTTTAGAACCATCATGCTTTCAGAAAAATGAATGTTTGTTAGAAAATACTTAAGTCAATAAAAAGAATAGGTAATAAAACTACATAATAATTGGGAAATTGCTACAATAGGAAATGTCCTCTGCATTGCATATATGCAACTTTTGTTTTCTCTATCTTCTCCGCATTATTGTATTTTCTCTATCTTCTCTGCATTGTTTTATTTTCCCTATCTTCTCCACATTTTATTTTCTCATTAAAACAATGAGATGGGTTTTTTTTTAATTTTTTTTATTATACCACCGTGAAACATACAATTACAAAGGTGTTCATAATTGGGTCTTGGTAATACAGTATTCCAGCACCCATCCCTCCACCAGTGCCCCATCTCCACCACCAATGTACCCCTCCCCCTCCCCCCCCAGGCCGCCTCAATAGCAGGTACCCCAGTTTCCTCTCTTTCTCTCTCTATCTCTCTCTGTCTCTGCATCTCTCTCCCTCTTATTTTACACATTGTGGCTAGCCCTGCAGATATTTAGAGTTTATCACTTAAGTCTCTTTGTGTATATTCAGTGGTGAGTTTTAATCTGCCATTACCATTTCCCATATTTAGTAAAACATTGGTATCTATTTATATCCTATTAATGAATGCAGTCATTCTATATCTGTCCTTTTCCTTCTGACTAATTTCACTCAGCATGATAGACCCCATGTCCATCCATTTGCAGGTAAATTTCATAATTTCATCTTTTCTGACAGCGGCATAGTATTCCATAGTGTAGATGAACCACAGTTTCTTTAGCCAGTCCTCTGTTCTCGGGCATTTAGGTTGTTTCCAGATTCTAGCTATAGTGAATAGCGCAGAGATGAATAAAGAAGTACAGATAGTGTTTCTGCTATGTGTTTTTCGGTCTCTAGGGTATATTCCCAGGAGTGCTATTGCTGGATCAAATGGGAGCTCAATGTCTAGTTTTCGGAGGAATGCCCATATTGTTTTCCAAAAGGGCTGGACTGAGATGGGTTTTAATATTAAAACTATCTCTATAAATTAAAATAATGAGGCTTAGATAAGTTAAATAATTGGCTTAAACTGATATGAAAACTATTCTCGTTTACAAATAAAATGAGGTCTATATAAATTAAATAACTGACCTACATTTCTTTCTTTGGTGATAAAAATCAATATTTAATCACTGTTACTCTGACGCTAGACCAAGTATACAACAGGCATGTAGGTTATAACCCAAAAAGTGAATATTGCTATCAAAATGATTTTTCCAAGGTGTTAAACTTTAGAACACTATGTACTGTTCTATGTGTTACTCTAAGCCTTTGAATTAAATTGACTTTCTCCACCCCTTTTAAATTCTCTGCCCTAAACCAAATTTATACAGCTGAGATGATTTTGAATCCTACCCTCCCCAGGATGGAGAAAATCAAATGAGGATATTGAATGCACACTATTTAAATCATGTAAAGCTCCTGAGGCATCAGGTGTTTTAAGTCTAGGTTGCCAAAGAACTGCTGGCTGCCAGTTACTAATTAGGCTCTTTTAGAAGGGAGGGAGGCTTTCCACACTGAAGACAGAGTTTAGGTGTCTTTCACCTGACAATTGCAGTGGGCCTCTTTTCCACCTTGACTCTTGAGCTCTGACTGTGAGTTAATAATCTAACCCTCATTTTGAAGCACATAAAACCCAAGTAGGTTAAATAATTTCTCTAAGGTTACACAGAAGTCACTGATGGTGTTGGAACTGAAACAGAAGTTTCTTAATTCCCAGTCACTTCAGTGCTCCCAAGACAAACCTCTTGTTGAATGAATTACACAGTGAAGGCAAAAGCACTTTACAATTCCATAGAGAAGGATCCCAGCAGCAAAATATTTCATTGTAAAATGAAGAATTTCAGACTAGGCTGATGTCTTCTCCAGCTGGCAAATCAGTGTGTTAAAGAACCTCTTGGGGAAAATCCTACTCAATAGTCTATGCAGGATCTCTGGGCCCCAGAGACTAACCTGAAAGGCGGGAAAAGAACAAACCGTTCTGCTCTCTTGTCTGCAAATGTGTAAGGATTTGTGTTCAGAGAAATTCTCTCCCGATACTGAGGTTTGTTAACTGAAAGGAAATGAGACCAGTACATTAGGGCAGAATTCTAGGAGATGACCCACACTGCCTCTGCATTAGGGCAAAGTCTAGAAAGGTTTGATTTTCAGCCTTAGGATTCTCAAATATTCAATGAGGAAACCATCAAAATAATTATTTTCATAAAAAGTTCAAAGGAAGACATTGAATTCAGCACAAACCCACCTTGGAAAACTGTAGTCAGGGCACAAAAGGCTGTTGACAGCAGACCTAAGGGCAGGTTGTAAGGGCAGAGAAGCCAGATGGTAAGATTCTTGCCTTGTGGGCAGTCAACTCTCCTCAGTCCTTGACACCATATATGATTCTTTGAGCACTGCCAAGGGTTATCCCTGAGTATAGAACAAGGAGTAAGTCCTGAGTGCCACTGGGGATGGCCCTAAAACAAACCAGCATGAAAAGAAAAAATAAAAACAGGACAGGGTAACGGTTTGCAGACATCAAGTATATCTAGGAGAGTAGAAACCATTAGACAATCAGTTACTCTGAAGTAAGCACCAAGACCCAGCCACCTCCCACTCTTAACCCAATCTTCCTAAAACACTGGAAAGTAAAGCACCAGATACTTTTCCCTCTGGTGAACCAAGCATGTTCCCAGCTACACTGCTAGAAATGAGACTGGAGGGATCTGTGTTGTCCAACGTAGTTTCACCAGGCCCAGGCAACCTGCCCTTCTCTCTCTCAGAGCCACGGTTGGGCAGAGGAAAGTAATTCAATCCAAAAGCATGGATGGTGGTGAGGCTTTTTCACAAAAGTTTATAAAGGTTGTGGAGAAGCACACTTAGTTCTTTAAACACTTCTTTTCCCCCCTCTCCCCCCATTGATACTTCCTGCAGCGGCTAAAACACTTTCTCTAAAGATTTTTGGTTCTTTCGCTCCTTCTCTGTTCTTTCTAGTCAGAGTCACACGTCCAGGCCTTCAGGATTCCTCCAGTCTCAGTGGATCCTGGGAGTAGGTCTCTGAAGGGACAGGCAAGGCCAGAGGTCAAGGAAGAGAGAACCAATGCAAGGAAAAGGAATTAGGGAGCCCATTTAGTGAAAGGGGAAGAGCCTTGTGGACTGGAAGAGCTAGCAACTGACCCTAGGCTCACCAGGGGAACCCATGGACATAAGAATATACCCACAGACCAGCTCTTAGGTCTCCTGTGCCCAGTCTCCTAGAATGGAAATAGCAGTGGTATAATTAAATGTGATGGTTATGAGTACAGTGCTTTGTACAGAGCCTGGCATATAGTAAATATTCAGGTCATGCTTGTTATCAATATTCCCTAAACTGGATCCCTCTTCTATCTCTATCAAATTTCAATATCATTGTACAAATGAAAACACTGCAAGAAATTACTTTGCTGCTGTGCTTTTCACATGAACTTTTTTGTTTTGATTTCCAATCTGACCTGATCCTACTACATATATCTTGAACTCAACTTATAACAAATGCAACTTGCAGTGTGAATTTGATGAATGAACAGCTAAGTCCCATTTCATGAAATGATGTCACCACATTCTTATATGTAAACACAATGTCATATTGCTAAAATAGTAAGAAACAAACAAATAAATGCTTGCTCTGTGTCTGTCACAGACCAGTAACTAAAGAGTTCTCAGATCACACTTTGAGTACTAGTGGTTGGTGGTTGACCAGAGCTCTTGAGTGGATTATTCTGAGTTACAAAAATCTTTGAAAATGTGCTTAGAGACAACTAATCCATCTCTATTCATTCCTTCAAAAACTTAGACAAATGCTTACCAAGCAAGATTCCATGACTGTGACTCCAACCTAAGTTTTAACTAATTACTCTTTGAAGTGGTCAGATTCCCTAGGGTTCCATTTTTGTTTGGGTGTCTACTCATTCTAACTCTTGTCTCCCTCTCCATCCCAACCTGACCTACAAGTGAACTAAACAAAGAAAAAAATGATTCTCACTTAGAAAACAGTTTGTTTATCAAACTGTTAGGGACTGATAGGATAAGGGACTAAAATAGGATTGGACTAGAAAATAGTATCAGTAGTAAAAACTAATGCTTAATATAAAGTGGTGGTATCACTTGTCTTTCCATTGTTCATCGATTTGCTTGAGCGGGCACCAGTAACATCTCCATTTGTTGGGAATGAGGTCCATTATTGTTACTGTTTTTGGCTTATCAAATGCACCACGGGGAGCTTGCCAGGCTCTACCATGGCTCTGGGTTCATCCCAAAGGACCCAGTCAGGCCATCAACCATCCAGGGCCCACGGGGCAGAGGCCTGTGTGTAGACAAGCCTGTCTCCTGTCTGCCACCTGCCGATGCAGCCAGATACCACAGCCCCACCTGCAACACCCTGATAAAGTGGTATCAATATTAAATCCAGTGCTCTAGTCAAGAGGCAGATTCGAAAGAATGGTTGAGATATTTCCAGAAACATCCCTATAGTAAGATAATCCTTATGTAAAATAGAGACAAATTGAAAATTAAAGTAGTAATATCCTTATAATGTAGAATATTGCCTTTATCTTAAGGTATTATAGAGATATCTGACCTTAAACTAAGTGTTCTTTATTTAAAATATATTCCTTTTGTTTTTTCATCTTATGATGAATAAGCATGATCCCAAAATAAATAGACGAATGTGCTCTAATCTACTTAACATGTTAACTGCTTGTATTGACAAAATAAATCTAGCTCTTAGAAGTATTGAAGGTCCATTGTTTGTAGGAGTGACTGTGTTTTCCCTACTTCTGGAGACTAAGGAGTTTTATACAGGCCACAAAGACTAGGGGTGGTCTGCATCCTATCCTATATGGAGATCCCCCCCTCTATAGCCCCCTGATTGTGGCCAGGACAAGACTTCCAATACCCCTTTTCAGATAGCTTATCTTGAGAATGGATTTATAATTCCAGGTTTATTTAACCTCACAAAGAAGCAATTTTGAGGGACCATTCATTTGGGATCCTGAGAGTTGTGTGGGGTGGGGGGTGAGGGCAGACACAGGGGCTGACCTTTTAAGTATCTGCCCTGTTTGAAAAGGAGTCCACCAGAGGTTTTTGTTTTCCTTTTCATGGCAATCCTCTCTCTTCCAAAACTCACTTCTCTCATCTTCTATGAATATAGTGTCCTCAAACAAATGACAAATTTCAGGTACATATAACTGCTTTGCTATTTACAGAGCATTTGCAATGTAAATACAATGAACTCAAGAGTATTCTTGTGTAAAGTGCTAACAAATATTTGTTCTTCAGAGGAGAGGCCCAGCCCTCCCAGCCCGAGGCAGCCAAGAACAGGCTGGGTGAGGGCCCAGGACTCTAACTGGGTTTTCTTCTCACACTTTGGCAGTCTCAACAGGTGACCTCCTAATGCTGACATATTTTTTTAAAAAAGCACTTAGTCACAATTTAAACAGCTTTGGTTCTTGGGTTCTTTCTCAGTGGCTAGTCTTGAAAACAGAACTCAGTGGGCTGGAGCAATATTCCTGGGGAGGGCACTTGCCTTACACACAGCTGATTTGGGTTCGATCCCCAGCATCCCATATGGCCCCTGAAACCACCAGGCATAATTCTTGAGTGCAGAGCCAAGAGTAATTCCTGAGCATCACCAGGTGTGTCCCAAAAAATCAAAAATAAAAATAAAACAGAAATTAGTATAGGAATACAAAAACAAAACTTAGAATAGGAATACAAGCACGGTTTCCTTCGTGTGCTGATCAGCTCAGAAGGCCTCACACCTGAAGTGTCTTAGGGTCCTGGTGACTATTTTCTGTGCTGCTGGTCCTGGTCCTGCTCCAGTGGGGAGGTGCTCTCTCCTGGGCCCTAGTATTGAAAGCATCGGGTCCAGCTTCACTAGACACCCCTAAGTGAGATCTCATGACAAAGCGAAATGACAGGTAATTTTCTCAATGACAGCAGTCTATTGTGGAATGAGTACAAGAGGGATGAAAAAGAGACAGGAAAGGAAAGAAGGGAGGGAGGGCTTCCTCATGAGGGAAATCAAGTATCATGGCCTTCCAGGGTTCAACAACAAAAACCCGTTCATAATCTGTCCATAGAATGCATGATCTGGCCCTTCTTATTCCTCCAGCCTGTTGACTTGCTTTCATGGGGTGCAGCCACACGTGCCAGACACCAGACTCCCTCCTAGATCCACGACTTTGCTGTTTTCTGCCTGGACCCCATCTCCTTCTCGCTCTGCTTGGTAACGCCATGTCACCCATCAGATAGGGGTGCTAGTCAGTGTGCCCCTACCCCCATTCTCAAGTAATCTCTGCGTTCTTGGTTAGTTCAAATTCTCCTAAAATAAGCTCTCAGGTATCTGGACCTCTCTGAGCTACACTGGTCACTACTATAGTTTCACAGCTATTGAAATATTCTATTGTTTCTCTTCCTTGTGCAAATTTGAAATCCACAAGGGTTGGAACTATTTTGTTCACAATGTGCTTTTAACAATGCGTGGGTGGGATAGTCATTTATTAAATATTGAATAGTTTCAAAAATTAGAAATTAGCATACAATTCAGGTTAAGTCAGGCCTCTCCAAAACATGCTTTCCTGGGGCCGGGTGATAGCACAGCAGGGAGGATGTTTGCCTTTCACATAGTCAACCAGGGTTCAATCCCCGCATCCTGTATGGTCCCCTGAGCCCCACCAGGAGTAATTCCTGAGTGCACAGTCAGGAGTATGACCTGAGTAATTCCTGAGCATGGCCGGAGACAGACTAACAAGCAGGCTGATGAAAGGCTAGATATCCCTGTAGGCTTTTCTGCTCATTTACCAACTAACTGACCTCAACCTCTAGAGCACCATCTTATAATTAGGATCATAGCACTTTATAATATTGCTATAAAAATTAAATACCTATGAAAGTACTTGCCTCAACACATAGTTAAAAATAACTATACTAATCTTGCAATATAGAAGAATTCCTAAATATATGAAAACTTTATCACATTATCTAAGAGAGATGTTCCTCCCTCCCTACACCATTGCGTCTCTAATCAGAATATGGGGTGAGGGGAAAGAAAGAGAGGGAGATAGGACCCATGGCAATGTAATGGTCATCAATTCCAGGTTCCTATTCTGCTAAGCTGGTAACTTCTTTAAAATAAATCTAAAAGACAAAAAGTAACACATTAAATCCTTATATAACTCTGCAGAAAGTTTTCAATTGCTGCCTTCAAATATCTAGAACCCAGAATGTCTCTGCATGTGTAATTAAGAAAAAAAAGAAAACCTGAAGGCATCAACAAGAAAAACAGTTTATTGGGCAATGGTACAGAATTATGCAGCCTGAGGCTACTACTTCTTGAAAATATGTTTAAGATAATCTCAGAAAACCCTTCAACTACCAGGTAAGATAGTAAAAAATTCCTATTTCCCAAATTTCTAAATATTCAAAGGGAAAAAAGTTTGACTTAAATATGGTGGTAAGATCCTAGACTACATCGGGGCGGGGGGTTGATGGAATTGGAGCAACATGCTTGTCAACTCTTAGACTAGATTGACAATTTTCCATATCAGTTTTCTTAATTTAAATGGCTAATGGCAGTAGAAATATTCAGTTTAAAGCTTATGCCTTTCTGTATTTGCCGCTCTAAGAACCCATAAACATATGTATCTTTGGAAAACTATCATGTGTTTTCAACTTCCTGAAGAATTCTTGTAAAATATAACTGAACCACATTACCCTTTGTCCTAAGCTTTTATTCCGCTAATGGACAAATTGGGAGGAGGCTGAGAACAAATGTGCTATTAATTACCCAGATGGCTTTTTAATAGAACCTTGGATTATTCTTTAGCCACTAAACATTGTCCAGAAATGTCTTAATAATGCTAGTGTGCGAGGCATTCCTGCCAAGAGAATAAAGGTCTCATTGAGCGGCAGGTCCAGTTATGTCAGGTTAGTTTAGGGGACGGCAGACAAAGACTGGGGGTATTGTATAGACCGGAGAGACCGGAGAGAATGACATGCCATATCTGACTTGCCCAGTCTCTGCAGCAATGACAGATTTTCTAATTCAGTGCAGATTCTCACAAAGCTGGGTGGTCAGCTTTGGAGAGATCCAACAGTAGGCCTATTGATTCTGGGTGGGAGCAACATAATTCTGAATTAACCTGAATTGATTCAATACAACAGAGACTCTTGGTATCGGATTAAAATTAGGATTAATACATTAAATGTTAGGTCAGAAAGTTAAGTCCCAGTGCTGAAAGACCTACATGAAGTAAGTTAAGCTAATGCAGGCAGGTATTGTTAGCCAGAGATAATTTGTACTTTTAGACTGAAGCAATACTTCCCTTGAAATTCACTGGCACAGATGGAGCCTTTTATAATACTATATATTGTGTTACAGGTTCTGCCGTTTGTCAAAAACAGGTATTTTTAATGTGTGCCTCTTTTGTAACCGTAATGGATGGATGATAGACAGACAGATAGACAGACAGACAGACAGATAGAGAGATAGAGATAGATGATAGACAGATAGACAGATGGATAGATAGATAGATAGATAGATAGATAGATAGATAGATAGATAGATAGATAGATAGATAGATAGATAGATAGATAGATAGATAGATAGATAGATAGATAGATAGATAGATAGATAGATAGATAGATAGATAGATAGATAGATAGATAGATAGATAGATAGATAGATAGATAGATAGATAGATAGATAGATAGATAGATAGATAAGCTTTCATCTGACACTGACACAGAAATAGCCAAGAGACTGGCTGTTTCATTATTTTGTTCCCCTTTGTAAAATTATCTTGCCAGGGGCAAAATCTGGTGCTTTGAACTTTCCAAGTAGGCAGTAATTAACTTTCACTGTGCTCTTAAGCAGACACATGCGCTCTTAAATCATGAACGATGCAAACTACCATTTGAATATGTTTCCTCAACTACTGCATGCATGTATTTATATTTAGGGAAATAAATCCAAATACTTACGGTTTCCTGGAGTAATTATTTTAACATAAAACATTTAAATCTGCTTTATTTCCAAACCATATAAAAGTATCCAAATGGTTATGTCTGCAAAGAAGAATATGAGCAGTTGTTGAAAAATAGACCTAGTAAACGAAGCAAAATACTTTGCAAATAAACTGAAGTTTAAAAAAATAAAAATATTTGGAAAGGGTAAAATTGAATGTGACTTTATGAGTCAATTATATTCTTTTCATATTTAACATCACTTGGATATTTTGTCTAACCTAAAAAAATGAAGATAGAAAAATAAAATAACACTGAACTATTATTTCAGCACATTAGTCATTAAAGAGTAATTTCTCTTTTTTAAAAAATGATGCTTATTGTTAGATCTTGATAATTTAGAAAGCTTACCCCCTAGTCTCCCTCTTTTTAAAGAAATTTTGGGGGAGGAAAAAATCTGGCAATGCTTCGGGGTTGGTTACTCCTTGATCTGCACTCAACAATTATTCCTGACAGTGCTCCAAGGGACTACATGGGGTGCTGGGGATCAAGCCCAGTTCCATTGCATGCAAGACAAGTGCCCCATCCACTGTACTCTCTTCAGCGTCTTCTCCCTTTCTTTTGTCCTTTATTCATTACAACATTTATTGATCCTAATTTTAACATGTCTGAGAAGATATTATCGGTGTATTTAAGCCTGCTGTGATTTCATAACATGCTTACTTAAAAGTGTCACTTATAGCAATTACGCTAGTTGGCTATATTTTATTTTCATCTAGAGGGGATATATTTTGGTCTTCAGATCAACGTAATCACAAGTAACTTCTGATCTATAGTTTGGTTGTAGTTTAACCTGCCAGGGGCTCCTTGCCAAGTCTTCCTAACTGAAATACAGTTTCCATTTCCATTTTGCATTTTGATTCCAGTTTTCAGAGTCTGGTCTCTTGCCTAGATTTCTAGCACCTGCACACTGACCCTGGTGGTAGAATTAAGACTCTCAGAATTTCCTGAGCTTCAAATCCTACTTCTAAGCTCCAACTTCCCTTCCTGAAACCACTCCCTATTCAAACCAATTGGTCTCTCATCCCATTCAGTTAACTAACTTAAAATATCGAATTGTGAATTTCCATTTCTTTCCCGGATTTTCAAGTTTTACATCAAAAGAATGTATTACGTAACAAAAAGTCATTAAAAATACTCTCAAGACTGCCTCGAACCAATGAAATATCTCAAGAGTATTGCTAAGAAAAATAGCTTTACAAAAGGGTCTTATTAAGACTTTTGAATAGAGGGAGGGGGATGTGGCTCCCCTCTCAGGGAGGTCCCAAGGCTCAAGGGATCTCCTGTGGCCTCAACAGTACTCGGGATTAGGGGGGTGGCCGTGGCAGCAGATGCCGGGGCCTAGCTGGGTCCCCTGCAGTACTCACTGTCTGTTAGGGCCCCCGCCTGTGTCCAGGGCCTACACTGTTCCCCCTGACCCTTTGATAGAATAAAGAGCATGGTCAGAGGTTCTGGAAGGTTACTCTTTAATCATTACTTTCTGCTTCATCTAGCTGCTCTCTGCAGGAATCTCTCTCCCTGGGACCTCTGGCTCTCTCCTAGCAGGTTGTCCTGCAGGCTGCCTCTCTTTGGGGGTCTGTGCAGGCTCCTCTCATCAGGGCCTCTCACTTCCGGATGTCTCTGCTCAGGGCTTCATGCTTCCAGTCCTCTCCCAAGAGGACCCTCTCCTTTAGGACCCTTTTTTCTTAGGTCCTTTCTGCTCAGGGCTTTTCTCTTTTCTCTGGACTCCTCTGCTATGTCCCTATCTTTGTATCCCTATGTTACATTGTTTCATCTTATTGCTACAATTTTCTGTTTCTCTAAATCCCTGTTCTCGGGGTTCCACCTTTAAGTCCTGTTACTCCGCTGCCCTGCTGCCTGTGATCCTATTGTCCTATTGCTGTTGCCCTGTAACTTTGGTGCCAGCCCTTGGGCTAAAGCACCAGGCTTGTGGCTCTGGCGCTGGCCCTCCGGCCTAGGCACAAGGAGCAGCTTCTGTCCCCTGGTGCTGGCCATCCACCCCAGGCACAAGGGGCCCTGTGGCCGAGTTGCAGACCTTCCCAGACATCAGAGGCCACTGTTCTCTTCATCTGGAAGCCCCCAGGATGCTCTCCTGGGCCCCTATTTACGGTCTCTGGACAGGTTCAGAACCGTGGCCTCGGCTGTCTTAACAGACCTTTGAGAGGTGAGTACTGTGTCTTTAGGAGGGATTTCACATCCCACAGGGTCTTATTTGAACCTTCTCAGTGAAATAGCTGTGTTATCTTAGTGAGCCACCTAACCATTCTGAGATCTCATTTTGTTTATTAGATGAACAAAGATCACAATGCCTTACTCTAAGGCAACTTCTCAAGCTTTTTCTAACTGTACCCAACTCTCCGACCTTGTTTTCTCTCTGAGGAACGCCTATCTAAGCAGTGTCCTCTCAGTCTCACACATTGGCCCACCTTTATGTAATTTTCACCTGTCGCCCCCTGAAATATCCTGGAAGCTTACAGGTGACCAAAAGGTTATAGAAATGCTAATGCCACTCAAAAGGACTGTGGCAAAGGAACATGCATGCCAAATGCCTGGAACATAAACTCTCAAATGTTGAGAGTAATTTCTAATAATTACTCTCAACATTTATAATTTCTAATAGAAAAATGGAACAATTATGGTGGTCTATTTTTGTTTCTGAAAGTCTGTATTCAGGAGCATGACAAGAGTAGACAAGAAAGAGAAACAAAAATATTGAAGTGCACATTTGTATTTAAAACAATGTGCTACAGACTATATTACAGGCCAAGACCCAAATGTGCTCAGGGTCCTACAGGCTACATGCAGTGCATGCTACATGTTTGGCGTCAAATGTTCTACCAGAAGAACTAGAACTGGAACATTAAATATAGAAAATAGCCTGTCTGTGGCTCAGCTGTGAATCCATGAACTGCTGAGTTGTGGCTTCTAAAAGGATGCCAGTTAACACCAAATCAGATTTCCAAGTAAGCCCAGAGAACAAGCAGCTCTGACTAACGGACAAGTGCTCAGGAGATGTTTGTTTACACAGACTCTCCTAATACGGCAAATAAGATAATAAGAAAGCACACTCCTTTGCATCAGTCATAAAAGCTAAAATGGAGTTAGGTAGTGTCTAGACGCCTTAGATCAAAAAAAAACAGGGATTAGTGGTTGCAGAATTTACTAACACAATTTTCTTTCCTTTTCTCCAATTATTTCTATTTTCAGCCTTCACTTTCAGGATTTAGTTACAGCATCTTGCACTGCTTAGTCAGCAGACATGTGCCATTTGGGGGATGCCATGAGCCCCTTTTGCAAAATTAAATTTTGAAGCCAGAAGTGTCAAGTTTCATTTCTCATTTAATGTAATTCTATGAGACTTTACTCAGCATTATGAGACCAAGTCAGTACCCACTGATCGTCATGTGTTTCCAGGCTTTCAGCATGCACGGACTCATGCTCAAGGTCTTGCAATTAATTACTTTCCTAAGCACAACCTACTACAAACCTTTATCAATTAAGTGTATAAACATGCAAAAACTATACAGAGAGATACATGTGAATATTCCCAATGAACATGTAGCTTAGTCATACTTAATATAGGCAAATTGGCAATGAGAGATATTTACTTACTGAATAGTTTGTCTTACCTAAAGATGATCCATAGTTGTGAATTTTCCCGCCCAAATAAGAACTGGAAACTCAGAGAAGACCCCATGCTCTCACCTATTATTTGCTCTGGGAAGTATTCTTCTCATGATTGTCAAAAATATTGCATTTGTTTCATTTCCTCATAGTTTTCCTATATTTGACTGAACCAACTTGTTTTTCTCTTTCTGGGCAATTGCATAATTAAATTATTATTGTATTATTATAGTATATAATTAAATGATTAACTTCACTAGGAACTGATATGTCATTTGTTTGTAGAGATGACTTGATTCACTTTTTGCTTTGCTTTTATTGGGGTGGGGGCAGGAGGCATACCTGGCTAGGCTTAGGCCTTATTCCTGGTTCTCTGCTCAAGAATCACTCCTGGCAGTGCTCAAGTGACCCGAGGGGGTGCTGTGGAATGAACCCAGGTTGACATCATGCAAGAACCTTACCCATTGTCTATTTCTTCAGCTCCATCTTTTAAACACTTTTGTAACAGTTCCTTTACAGATATAAAGCTGGATTTTGTATAGTGCCCTAAGGTGAAAAGTGACTGTACTGAGAAGTACAAGGGTCACCTAATAAAAACATGGAGGATGAACTTGAACATTTTCTTTTTTTTAAGTATTTTAAAAAAATACTTTTTTTTAAGATATACAATTACAAAGTTCATATTTGGGTTTTGGTCATACAATGTTCCAGCACCCATCCCTCCACCAGTGGCCATCTCCCACCACCAACGTCCCCAGTTCCCTGCCCCTCCCCCCCAGCCCACCGCCATGGCAGGTTCTTTATTTCTTTCCCTTTCTCTCTCTTTCTCTTTTCCTTCCCTTCCAGACTATGGATTACAGAACATACATTAAAGGGTTGTCATGTGTATCTTTTGCCTGTATTTAATGCTCAGTTCTAGGTTGGTATTAGTACTTTTGACAATTGTTAGCACACTGTTCCATTTTCTGTCTTACCTAGCTTCTGACTCCCACACGTTTGTGATAATTTCCACCTTTGACAAGACCTCCTGATACATGTTTCACTTGACGTTGGATATTGGTATCATAATATGTACATATATATTTTTGTCATGCAAATAAATGCAGTCATTCTGTATCTGTCTCTCTCCTTCTGGCTAATTTCACTCAACATAATCTTCTCCATGTCATCCATTTATAGAAAAATTTTATAACTTCATTTTTCCTAACAGCTGCATAGTATTCCATTGTGTAGATGTGCCAAAGCTTCTTTATCCAGTCATTGATTCTAGGGCACTCTGGTTGCTTCCAAATTCTGGCTATTGTGAATAATGCTGCTATGAACATAAAAGTAGGGATGGTGTTTCTGCTGCATATTTTTGGTTTCCTGGAGTAGATTCCCAGGAGTGGTATGGCTGGGTCAAATGGGAGTTCAATTTCTAGTCTTTGGTGGAATGTCCATATTGTTTTCCAGAAAGGCTGTACCGGCCGGCATTCCCACCAACAATGGATGAGTGTCCCCTTTCCCCACATCCTCTCCAGCACATGTTGTTCTTGCTCTTTTGAATATGTTCCAGTCTCTGTCATGTAAAATGATATCTCATTGTTGTTTTGATTTGCATCTCGAACTTGAGCATTTTCCCAAGATAAAGACCCATATTAGTTTTGTTAATTATTTTTAGTTTAGTTACTTATAAAGCATTTATTTGTTTATTTGATAAAATACTGCGAAATACAAGTCTGAGGTCTTAAAACTACTGATGTATGCTAAATAATAAGAAATTAACCAGACTATAGACTCACCAAAAGCAGTTTTCTATCAAGGAAAAATTAAAATCTGAAAGAAGACCTTACCATAACAAAATTACCTCATTTAAAAATTAGACTTTAACTTAGTATATCAATTTTTTGTTGTTGTTTTAGTTTTAATCTCTGAAAGTTTTGTAGTCTTTAACTGGAAGTGTGGTATCCAAATCTTCAATCTCCCAGTCCAGCATTACAAAAAATAAAAGTTTAGTCAGAATTTCCTTATCCAAGTTCTGTTAATCATATGGGGAAGAGAAGAAACCAGATTCTGGTAAAGAGCGATGTATTCCCTCTTGCTGCCGTTTAAGAGGGGGAAAAAAATCTTTCAGTATTTGGCAGTAGTATTTAAAACTGAAATATTTGAGTTTGGTATTACTTTTGTATTTAGCCAAATATTTACCTTCTTTTTAAAATTTGGCTTCAAAAAATTTGTTCCAGTTTTCCCTTAATTTTTAAATCAAAATGTATTTCAAGGAAAATGAAATCCATATGCTCCTAGTTTATTCGCCTTAATTTTCAATATTTTTTATTGGAAGATTATGTGACAGCTAAATAAAAAAAGCATTGATTCATTTCCAGATTCTTTCATTTAATTATTAAATTGTGTTTGTAAAATAATTGTTAAATCATAAGCTTGGAAAACTGAGTATTTATAATATTGAACCCTTTGGATCTTAAAAATAACAATCTAACAAATGAATAAATGAGAATTAGTGACAAATAGGACACAACTCAAAAATATCCAGATAACATTTAAGGAGATTGTTAACTTCATCAATAAGTAATGATAACAAATTTTATCCTGGCTCCAGGAAAAACTTTCCTTCATTCAAACATTAATTTGGCCTGTATAAATACAAGTTTGTCACAGTTTCTAGGCTATCACTATAAATTCTCATGTGCTCTACATAAACTTATAAACCATTTTTTGAAATGCAAATCTCTCCAGGCTTTGAAATACTAAACTTGTTTACTCAACATATAAAAAGATCTTTAAAGAGTGAAGCTTCCCATTTAGAGTGGGAATATAAGAGCCAGAGAGACAGTCTAGCAGGCTAGAACACATGCCCTGGTGTAGAAGACCTGGATTCAGTCCCCAGCACTGATCATGCCACGAGCACCTTTGGGTATGTTACTTTATTAATGTACATTATTTAATTTAATATTCATTAGAATCCTATTATCAATAATACTTTATTCCCATTTTGCAGATATGAAAACTAAAGTTTAGAAAGACTGAATACCTGATCCCAGTTTACGCCTTTGGTAATGGGAGCCCCAGTGTCAACCTCAGGACTACTGTGCCTTCAGTTGGCATTATAAAGCATTCTTGAATGAAGATGCCATGGGGACCTGCTCCTAGAATACTGGAAAGCAGCTGTGATGAGCAATGACTCCTTGCCGAATTTTCCCAACCCACTGTTTCCCTTGGACCATTGCTCCCTTTTTTGCCTGTGGGATGTTTTTATGTTACCAAGGCATGTAAGTAAGAGATTAATGTCAAGACTCCTGTAAAACACAATGCTGCCTCTAATCTGAATCCAAATAATATCCAGGCAGATCATAGAACTGTTCCTGGGGAACCACAAAAGTCAAATACAGTTATCAACAGTGATCACTTTTTAACTAGCTGTAAGGTGATGTGTTTGTAGGATATAAGGAAGCAGCTTGCATCACTTCTACCCAAAGGACTAGACTGATCTATGATTATAAGGCATGAGCTAGCCTAAGACACATTCTTAACTTACATGACACTATGCAAAATTATGTAAGAAAATATAACTATTTAGTAAGACATGACACAAATGGAAAAAAATTAAAACCTTCTATAATAGAAATCATGACTTTAGAATACCCAGGTTTCCTCCACTAGGGAACGCAGAAACTTTGGGAGAAAGAACATCCCCACCGCTTCCTCCATGGTCAATAAATTATTTCTAGTGCACAACTTCTAAAATTTTATCTTTCCAGTTTATCCATCATATAGACAAAAGGAGATCCCCTAATAATTATGAGCTAAAAGTAGCTACATTTTGAAACTAGCTGTCTACTGGCTTGATATTCAGTCAACTTATCAAAAGTAGATTCATCCTTCTGAGTCCTCAGGTATGGAAAACACTAACTTTCAGCAGGGTTAACTTCTAAAATTACTCAAATAACTTAACTAAAAGAGATTTGGGCCCTTAGTATCATGTCTTAAGCCAGTTTGAGAACTGAATAACTCAATTCCCAAAGAAGTTTAGTTCCTTTCATTGAAAGTTACCCTTACTCATTGGATTGAATTGTCCCTGATTTCTAATAGTATTTCAGTACTTCACTATCATAAATCAATTGATTCCTCTTCAGATGCACAGTCTCTGGTGCGTGCTTTGGAGTGATCGTCACCTGGCCTTTGGTTTTCGGTTCTGTTGAAACAATAAGCCTACTCAGACCCACAGCCAAACCCTCTTAGCCAAACTCAGATTACTTCTTCCCTTCTGATAGACCTCATATTTCCTGGTAGAGAGCCTCCATGTATTTTTAAAATACTGCTTTTCCAGCTGAAGGTTTTTATGAGAATTCTCATAGAAAGTGTTTTTTCCCATATATCTTCCTCCTTAGGCCTACATAGCATAATCACGTATTATTTGGCAGAGTTAGTAATCTTTTAAGTTAAAATGTCATCTAAATGGTCAGTTGTTCCTGTAAAGAAACTAATATGCATACAACAAAATCACCCCAAATTCTTCTCCCATTATGCCTGCTTTTACAACACTAATACAGTGCTTGACTCAGAGTAATTGCTAATATGTCAGAAACTCAGGGTTTGTTTGAGTGCTTTGAAGGAAGGGGTTGGTGTTAGAGATCACATTCAATGGTGCTCAGAGGGACCAATCTAAGATCTGCCTGATGCAAGGCAAGGGCTTCCCTCCTATACTGTTTCCATGCCCCAAAATCTGAGTTTTTGCAATTTGTGCTGACTCTTCATTCTGGAGTTATTAGGCTTAGACTCAAGGTGCAATTTGAAGAGTCTAGATAGAATGAGATTTCAGGAGATGGACAGACTAGGGACTTTCCTTGCATGTTCCCTATAAAGGTTCAAACTTTGGCATTCTATCTGATCCCCAGAGCTCACCAGTAGTGATCCCTGAGTGTAGAGCCAACAGTAAGCCATGAGTACAGTCAATTGTGGCACCAAAACAAACAAAAAAATACAAAGATTTCATTTTTTGAGCCCAACCTCTAGAGCTAATTTGGAGTTTGGGAGGACTCTGGGGAGCTATCTTAAGATTGCTTGGTTTCTTCTCCCCCAATGTTTCCAAGTGAGGAATCAGAGAGAGCACATTGGGCTAGAGAGTATATAGAAGGTTCAGGTTTTTTCACAGCACTCTATAGTCTGCTGAGCACTGCTCAGGAGTTGATCCTAGAAGCACTGGATGTGCCTCACCACCACCAAAAAAAAATCTTGCATTCAAGGAATTTTCCTATTTTTATGCAAGCAAAATAATCTCATAAAGTAGATTAATATGTACTAACTATGTCGTATACTCCTCCAGAAGCAAATGCATCAAGGCCTGGTGGCACTAGACTTTATTTAACTACTGTTAACTCCAGATCTTGAGATTCTCTTTCAATTTGATTGGGCAGGATTTTGAAATAAAAAAAAACATTTTAAATCTTACAGTTAATCAAAAAAGTTAAACACAGAATTTCCATATATGGTGATTCCACTCCCAGGAAAGTACTCAAAAGAAGAGGAAAAAAATCATGAACACACAGAAAACTTTCACAAAATTATGTCAGGAAGAATTTTTCTTAAATTTTTTAAGTATTTTATTATACCACCAAAGATATAAAATTACAAAGACGTTCATAAGATGTTCATATTTGGGTTTCAGTCATACAGTGTTCCAGCACCCAACCCTCCACCAGTGCCCATTTCCCACCCCCTCACCCAGCCTGCCTCCATTGCAGGTTCTTTATTTCTTTCCCTTTCTCTCTATCTCTTTCTCTTTTCCTTCCCTTCCACATTTGGATTACAGTACATACCATAAAAGATTGTCATGTGTATCTTTTTGCCTGTACTTAATGCTCAGTTGTAGGTTGGTATTAGTACTTTCGACAATTGTTAGCACACTGTTTCATTTTCGATCTTAACTAGCCTCTGACTCCCACACGTCTGTGATAATTTCCACCTTTGACAACATCTCCTGATCCATGCTTCACTTGACCTTGGATGTTGGTATCATAATATGTACATATATATGTGGCATGCAAATAAATGCAGTAATTCTATATCTGTCTCCTTCTGGCCAATTTCTCTCAACATGATCCTCTCCATGTTCATCCATTTATAGGCAAATTTCATAACTTCATTTTTCCTAACAGGTGCATAGTATCCCATTGTGTAGATGTACGAAAACTTCTTTATCCAGTCATAGATTCTCGGGACTCTGGTTGTCTCCAGATTCTGGCTATTGTGAATAACGCTGCTATTAACATAAAATACAGCTAAAAATAAAGCAAGATGAGAATGCTATTTGGGTCTCCCAAAAAGGAATCAAAAGAGCTATGCTTGGAATATCATGACTCACTCAGGTGAAAGAAGGAATCCGGAGCTCCGACCTCCATCGCTGTTCCAGAGTCAGGAACGCTGTCTGGTTTGCCAAGGCATCGAAAATCAGATGGGCTGGACATGTAATGCAATTTGGAGACGGCCACTGACTAGAGCCGTTACTGACTGGATCCCACGGGATATCAAAAGATCACATGGGGCGCCCACCTACAAGATGGTCAGACTTCCTCGTCAAGACTCTGAACGAATGGTTGAGGCTCTTTGTATTCCTGAAGAAACCAGATGCCATTGGGCTACACTGGCATGTGATAGGGTCAAATAGAAATATTACTGGCACCTGCTCGAGGAAATCGATGAATAATGGGATGTCAAGTGATCAAGTGATAAGCATAAAATAGGGAAGGTGTTTCCGCTGCGTATTTTTGGCTTCCCAGAGTATATTCCCAAGAGTGTTATGGCTGGGTCAAATGGGCGTTCAATTTCTAGTCTTTGGAAGAATCTCCATATTGTTTTCCAGAAAGGCTGTACCAGCCGGTATTCCCACCAACAATGGATGAGTGTCCCCTATTCCCCACATCCATGCCAACACTTGTTCTGGCTCTTTGGAATATGTGCCAGTCTCTGTGGTGTAAAATGATATCTCATTGTTTTGATTTGCATCTCTCTGATTATTAATGATGATGAGCATTTTTCATATGTTTTTTGGCCATTCGAATTTCTTCCTTGTTTAAGTTTCTGTTCATTTCTTCTCCCCCATTTTTTTGATGGGGTTGTTTGTTTCCTTCTGGTAAAAGTTCTACCAGTTCCTGATATATCCTGGATATTAACCTCTTATCAGATGGGTATTGGGTGAATATTCTTTCCCATTCTGTGGATTGTCTTTGTATCTTAGTCACTGTTTGTTTTGAGGTGCAGAAGCTTTTTAGTTTCATGTAGTCCCATATGTTTATCTTTTGTTCTAGTTGCTTTGTTAGTGATGTTTCACCTTTGAAGATGCCTTTAGCTTCAATGTCGTGGAGGGTTTTTCCTATATTTTCACCATGTACTTTGTGGATTCAAGTCTGATATTGAGGTGTTTAATCCATTTTGATCTTATTTTTTGTGCATGGTGTTAGACAGAGGTCCAAATTCATTTTTTTTACATGTTGCTGCCGAATTTTCCCAACACGACTTGTTGAAGAGGCTTTCCTTACTCCATTTTGAACTCTTTGCACCTTTTTCAAAGATTAAATGATCATGTCTTTGAGGTTGGGTGTCAGGATACTCAATTTTATTCCATAGGTCCACAGGTCTGTTTTTATTCCAATACCACGCTGTTTTAATTACTACTGCCTTGAAGCACAGTTTGAAGTTGGGAAAGGTGATGCCTCCCATCTTTTTCCCGAGGATTGCTTTAGCTATCCTTGGGGGTTTATTGTTCCATACAAATTTCAGGAGCGTTTGGTCAATTTCTTTTGAAGAATGTCATCGGTATCCTCATAGGGACTGCATTGAATCTGTACAGAGCTCTAGAGATTGTTACCATTTTGACCATGTTGATTCTCCCCATCCATGAGCAGGGAATGTGTTTCCATTTCTTTGTGTCCTCTTTTATCATTTGGAGCAGTGTCCTGCAGTTTTCTTTGTACAGGTCCTTTACACACTTGGTTATCTTGATTCCTAGGTATTTGATTTTCTGTGGCATAATTGCGAATGAAATCGTTTACTTAATATCCCTTTCTTCTCTTTCATTATTTGTATATAGGAAAGCCACCGACTTTTGGGTGTTGATTTTGTATCCTGCCACTCTACTATATGCGTCTATTGTTTCTAGGAGTTTTTTGGTAGAGAGTTTAGGGTTCTCTAGGTATAATATCATGTCATCTGCGAATAATGGTAGCCTGACTTCCTTGCCTATCTGGATGCCCTTGATGTCCTTTTCTTCTCTGATTGCTATGGCAAGTACTACCAGTACTATATTGAATAAAAGAATTGAGAGGAGGCAACCTTGTCTTTTCCCTGATCTCAGGGGGAAGGCTTTCAGTTTTTCCCCATTGAGGGTGATGCTTGCTGTGGGCTTTTGGTAGATGGCTGTAACTAGCTTGAGGAAGGTTCCTTCAATTCCCATTTTCTGGAGGGTTTTAATCATGAATGGGTGCTGGATCTTGTCAAATGCTTTCTCTGCCTCTGTTGTTAGGATCATATGGTTTTTATTTTTTCTCTTATTGATATGATGGATTTGTTGATTGACTTGCGAATGTTGAACCATACTTGCATTCCCAGGATGCTTGGCCATGATGTATAATCTTGATGAGTCTTTGGATTCTGTTTGCTAGTATTTTGTTGAAGATCTTAGCATCCGTGTTCATCAGGGATATTGGTCTGTAGTTTTTTTTCTTTGTGTTGTCTCTCCCTGCTTTGGGTATCAGGGTTATATGTGCCTCATAGAAGCTGTTTGGGAGTGTTTCTGTTTCTTCTATTTCCTGGAAGAGCTTGAAACGGACTGGCAGTAGGTCCTCCTTAAAGGTTTGGTAGAGTTCACTAGTGAATCAGTCTGGACCTGAGCTTTTGTGCACTACAAAGCACTAGTAATTAAAACAACATGATATCGGAATAAAAACATACCTGTGGAAATATGGAATACAGTTGAGTATCCTGACACTAAGTCTAAAACACATAATCATTTCATATTTGATAAAGGAGCAAAAAGTATGAAATGGAGCAAGGAAAGCATCTTCAACAAGTCGTGCTGGGAAAATTGGGCAGCTACATGTAAAAAAATGAATTTGAACCTCTGTCTAAAACCATCCACAAAAATCAGATCAAAATAAATTAAATATCTCAATATCAGAACTAAATTAATAAAGTATGTCAAAGAAAATATAGGAAAAGCCCCTCCACAACATTGAAGCTAAAAAAACATCTTCAAAGATGAAACACCACTAACAAAGCAACAAGAATCAATGATAAAGATATGGGACAAAATGAAACTAAAAAGCTTCTGCATCTCAAAATAAACATTACCAAAATACAAAGAGAGATCACAGATTGGGAAAGAATATTCACCCAAACCTATGTGAAAAGGGGTTAATATGCAGGATATATCAGGAACTGGTAGAACTTTACAAGAAGAAAACAGCCAGCCCCAACAAAAATGGGGGAGAAGAAATGAACAGAAACTTCGACAAGGAAAAAATTTGATTGATCCAAGGACAAATGAAAAAATACTCATCATCACTAATCATCAGAGAGATGCGAATCAAAACAACAATGAGATATAATCTCATACCACAGAGATTGGCACATATCCAAAAGAGAAGGACAACAAATGCTGACAAGGATGCGGGGAGATAGGGACTCTCATCCATTGTTGGTGGGAATGTCGACTGGTGCAGCCTTTTTTGGAAAAACAATATGGACATTCCTCCAAAGACTAGAAATTGAGCTACCGTTTGACCCAGCCATAGCACTCTAGGGACTATACTCCTGGGAAGCCAAAAACAAACAACAGAAACACCATCTGCACGTTTATTTTCATAGCACCAGTATTCACAATAGCCAGAATTTGGAAACAACCAGAGTGCCCTAGAACTGATGACTGAATAAAGAAACTTTGGTACATCTACATAAAGGAATACTATGCATCTATTATGAAATATGAAGTTATGAAATTTGCCTATAAATGGATAGACATGGAGAAGATTGTGGTGTTGAGTGAAATTAGCCAGAAGGAGAGAGAGACAGATATACAATGATTGCATTTATTTGCATTATATATATATATCTTGATCTCTTCAAATCCCTTTATTCATTAGTTTGCTAAAGCGGGCACCAGTAATAATTCCATTTGACCCTATCATGTGCCCGTATAGCCCAATGAAATCTGATTGCTTCAGGAATATGAATGAAGAACCTCAAACTATTCGTTCAGGGCCTTGACAAAGAAATCTGACCATCTTGTAGGTGGGCGGCCATGTCATCTTTTGACGTCCCATAGGATCCAGTTGGTAACTGCTCTAGTCCAGTAGTCATCTCCAAATCGTATTACATTTTGAACCCATCTGATATACATAGATAGATGATGGATGGATGGATGGATGGATGGATGGATGGATGGATGATGGATGGATGGATGGATGGATGGATGGATGGATGGATGGATGGAGGAATGGAGGGATGGATGGATGGATGGATAGATAGATATTCACTGATCACTTGATATACCATTATTCATTGATTTACTCAAGTGGGCACCAGTAACATCTGCATTCGACCCTATCACATGCCAGTGTAGCCCAATGTCATCTGCTTGCTTCAGAAATACGAAGAGCCTCAAATCGTTCATTCAGGGTCTTGACGAAGAAGTCTGACCATCTTATAGGTGGGCAGCCACGTGATCTTTTGATGTCCCATGGGATCCAGTCGGTATCGGCTAGATCTAGTCCAGAGGTCATCTCCAAATCGCATTACATGTCAAGCCCATCTGATTTTCGATGCCTTTGCAAAAGAGACAGCGTCCCTGATTCTGGAACGGCGACGGATTCTGATCTACGGATTCTCGTCTCTCACATGAGTGAGGTGTGATATTCCAAGCATAGCTCTTTTAATTCCTCTTTGGGAAACTGAATAGCGTTATCATCCTGCTTTTGTAGGGCCCAGGTCTCTGAGGCATATGTTAATGCAGGGAGAGTGGTGGAGTCGAAGAGATGTGCCCGAGCAAGAGGGTCTTTGTCTTTTTGCCTATTTCTTCTATGCCTTTGAAGGCATTCCATGCTACTCTCTTCCTCCTGTGCAGCTCAGGTTTTAGGTCATTCATCATGTTGACTTCTCGACCTAGGTACACATAACTGCTGCATTCAGAGATGTTTGTTCCATTGAGAGTGAATGGGGCCTCTGGAACTAGTTCATTTTTCATGAACATAGTTTTGTTGAGATTCAGCTGTAGACCTATCTTTCCACATTCTTGGAGAAGTCAGCCAGCATTTGTGCCACTTGGCTAATGTTTGGTGTTATTAGAACGATGTCATCAGCAAAGCATAGGTGGTATAGTTGCCTACTGTCTATCTTCATTACCAATCCTTCCCATTCTAATTGTCGCATGATGGCACTGAATAGTGGACACTCAAGGGTGGCACTAAAGAGTTTTGGTGAAATATCATCACCCTGCTGAGCCCCTCTTTTGACATCAATGATCACTTCCTTGTAGAATGGTGAGATCCTGGTGGTGAATCCATAAACAGCTCACAAAGGATCTTAATGTATTGGGTTTGAACATCCTGTTTGGCTACGGCTTCGATGACCACTTCAGTCTCCACAGACTCAAAAGGCTCTCTTTAAAACAATGAACGTGAGACAGAGCGGCATCTTGAACTCCCTACAAACCTCAATGAGCTTGGTTACCTTGTGGATATGGTCAATTGTGCTGAATCCTTTTCAGAAGCCAATTTGCTCGCATGGTTGTCCTTCATCTAATGTTCTGCCAATCCTGTTCAGGATGACTGGAGTGAACAGCTTGTAGATGATGCACAACAGGCAGATGGGGCAATAGTTGCCAATGTCATAGATGTCTCCTTCTTGAACAGTAGAACTGTCCTGCTGGATTTTCTATTGGGAGGGCACCTTGCATTCAGACAAGTAGCGCGTGAAGAGCTGAGCCAGTGTGTTGATGAGTACTGATGGCAGATTCTTCAGGTGTTCAGGTCTGACTTTGTCTGGGCCGGATGCTGTTCCCTTCTTTACCAACAAAATGGCATGTCAGATTTCAGAAGGGAGAGTGTTGGGATTGACATATCCATCCTGCGGAATTTGGTTTGTGGGCAGGTGGACATGGCTATCAAAGAGATCTGAGTAGAAGCCATGGATAATCTCCACTGCCTTTCTGGAAGATGTGATAGATTCATCAGGCAACGGAGGGCAGTCATCTTGGTCTTATAGTTGGCGAAAGACAGGTAGGCAATGCTAATGCTTTTCCCGGCTTCTGCTGCATCTTCAATATTTCTCTTTGAGGTCTTCCTTTATCGCTTCTCTGCACTGCTTTACAAGCTTGGATGTTAGCAATTGGTCGCCTGAGGCTTGCGCCTTGCCACGTTGCAAATGAATTTGAGAGTTTTTGAAGACAGGCTTCCTTTTGTGTCTTTCTCTCTCTCGGCATTCTTCGCACAATAATAGAGTTTCTGAACCAGTCGGTTGTATTCTTCATCCATGTCATCTGGTATCTTCCCATGTTGCCTCAATGTTGCCAAAGAGTTCCCAGTTGGTGGTCATTCTGGGAGTTCTCTTCTTAAACTTTGCAGCCTTTTCTCCCCTGGCGTGGAAGTCGAATTTTGCATGAAGGAGACGGTGATTCGATCCTGTTTAGAATTTTGGGATGACAGCAACATTGGTCAGGTAAAACCGCCAATTGAAGATGATGTGGTCAATTTCTTTGTGGAACTGTCCACTAGGGGATTCCCATGTCCAGCATTTCGATTCAGCCTTCTGGAACTGTTTGTTCCCACGAATGGTCTTGGTGGATATGATGAACTCAGATAGTCTCTCACCCTGTTCTTTCCATTCTAGGCCATTGAGTCCCGATGTAGAGTTCTTCAGTCAATCTTCTCGGTCCTATCTTGGCATTAAAATCACCAACTATGATCTTGTAGAAGGTATAATCTTTTTTATAGAACTCCTCCAGTTCCATGTAGAATTTCTCAATTTCTTCTTCCTTGTATGTAAATGTTGGTGCATAGGCAACGAAGATAGAAATTGCTGGCAGCGGGCCACATCTCTTCAAGTGTAATCATCCTATCCAGTTTGTTAGGCATTCAAATGAATCAATGTTCATGGCCATGTTTATGTTGACAAGGACACTGACGCCACCGATGCCTCTTTCATCGCATGTTCTGAGGAACAGTTCTTTTTGGTGTCAAAAAGGCATGATGCAATTGACGCCTCCTCATCTCAGTCAGACCCATGATGTCATACTTGATCTTTTGCGCTTGTACCATCAGGTCCTCGATATATTTTCCAATGCCAGCATACGGGCATTGAAAGTACAGATAGTCGACTTCAGTTAGCCACAGTTAGCCTAAGAGATAGTATAGTGGTTATGCTGTTTGCCTTGCACATGGTCAACCTGGGTTCAACCTCCAGCATCCCATACGGTCCCCTGACCACTGACAGGAGTGACTCCTGAGTGTAGAGCCAGTAACAACCCCCGAGCATCGCTGGATGTGACCAAAAAAAAAAAAAAAAAAAGACTTGACTTGCTCTCCAAGACCATGTTATCCATTGAACACGATATCTTGCTTATCAAATCTTCGATCACCCCTTTCCAATCCGAAGAAGCCTGTGTTCTCTCTTGAACATAATACATTTCTCCCTTTCTTTCCCTCAGATTTTTTTTTTTGCTTTTTGGGTACACTTGGCAATGCTCAGGGTTACTCCTTGCTCTGCACTCAGAAATTACTCCTGGTAGTACTCGGGGTAACCTATGGGATGCTGAGATTCAAAGCCAGGTCAGCCACTTGCAAGGTAAGCACCCTCCCCTGCTGTGATACCCTCACATCTTTTTTAAATAAGTTTCAATTATATGTATTGCAAGCCACAATGTGTAAGAGAAGGAAGAGAGAGAGAGAGAGAGAGAGAGAGAGAGAAAAATGCCTGCCATGGAGGCAGGCTAGGGGATAGGGGAGGGAATGGGCAACGTTGGTGGTGGGAAGTGGGCACCAGTGGAGGGATGGGTGCTGGAACACGGTAAGACTGAACCCCAACATGAACATCTTTGTAATTGTATATCTCATGGTGGTATAATTAAAAAAAATTTTTTTCACTGTCACTGTCTTCCCATTGTTCATCGATTTGCTGGAGTGGGGCACTAGTAACATACACACACACACACACACACACACACACACACACACACACAATATATATATATATATATATATATTATGATACCAATATCCAAGGTCAGGCAAAACATGGATCAGGAGGTCTTATCAAAGGTGGAATCTACCACAAACGTGTGGAAGTCAGAGGTTAGGTAAGACAGAGAAGGGAACAGTGTGCTAATAATTGTCGAAAAGTGATAATACCAGCCTAGAACTGAATACAGGCAAAAGACACACATGATAACTTCTGAAATGTATGTATTGCAATCCTCAATGTGTAAGAGAAAGGAAGAGAGAGAGTAAAAAGAAAGAAAAGAGATAAAGAACCTGCTATATAAGCAGGCTGGGGAGAGGGAGGGAATTAGGGACATTGGTGGTGGGAATAGGGCACTGGTGGAGGAATGGGTGCTGGAACACTGTATGGCTGAAACCCAAACATGAGCATCTTTGTAATTGTATATCTCACGGTGGTATAATAAGATATTTTTAAAAAGCAGTGAAGGAACATAACAAGTACTCAGCCAACCAAGTATTCGTCACATTCACGACCACATATGTGCAGACCTATAAGTATGCTCCAGCGCACACGCATCTCTAACATTTTCCCCTTTATTCAACAGGAGACATATGAAAATTCAGTTTTCCTCTTAACTTTGTTTCACTGGATGATTTTGGCAAAATTTAATTCTCTAACCTACTGAATATATTTCTGGGTGTCTGGGCAATAAATATTCCATCCTCTTTTAATATCTTATTTTTCATCTTCCTTCTTAAATTATTTTGTTTTATTTGTATATAATAGAATAAAACAGTTATCCAAAATTTTTTCACAACAGCATTATTCCCAGTGACAAAAAATGACTATCAGTGGTTAAACCAAATGACCAACAATGGATGAATGAATAAACTAAATGTGCTTTAGACCAAAATGGAATATTATGCATAATAAAAAAGAAGTAAGTACTGCTATTATTCCAAGGATGAACCCTGAACGTATTATGCTAAATGAAGAGGCCACGAGGAGGCAGTTGCAAAAGTCTGGGAAGGGGATGAGCAGTGTGTGCTTGGTGAATTTGGAGTTTCATTCTAATGTGATGAAAATGTTTTAGAAGCAGTTCCACTGAATTAAACACTTAGAAATTATTGCTTTTATACTGTATGGAACCTCTTTATGTATTAACAAACCTGCACTTAAATCTCATATAGTCCAAGCAGAAGGGAGGAGAGCATAACTCAGACAGGGAAAAGAATTTGGATCATATAAGTAAAGACCTGAAAGACAAAGAAAGCAAAAGAGTAAGTTATTCCAGAAAAGTGTTGCTTGTCTTCTGACTTAACAATATTACATTGACGTAAATTCTTATTCTCCCATTAAAAAAAATTAACACCCTACCATTTGCACAAAAAAGCACCAATAAGTAAATATATATATATATATGTATATATATATATATGTATATATATATGTATATATATATAGTTTTCTGGGATAAATAGAATTTACACACTGAGAATGATTTACATGACAAATATTTTACACAGATTCTCTAAATCAGTTTTTTAAACAGACCAAGGAGATGAGCAATAAATACTATGAACTAATATTGCACAGTCTGCACATTGAAGAGACGAGATTAAAACCAAAGTGTGTCCGACTTCTGAGCCCACATTTTCCCTACCACATCTCGCTGTCCCCACAAAAGATTATAATCGTATCTGCTTGTAGTCAAATAACTTATTGAGGCACCAATAGCGAGATGTCACAAAGCAGGGCACAATGCTTAGTCTGTGACAAAGGACGTGAACTGGAGAGAAACAGATGGCAAATCTTTGATCCTGAGGCCAGAGCAGAAGTAACAAGGAAAAGGCTTAGACACCACCCATTCTTGTACTCTCCTATTCTTGTTCTCTTTCCTGATTCCCCTCATGCTGAGTTGAGAGGGCTTCCTCTCCATACCCTGTTCCATCTCAGCAAGGACTCCACATATTCACTTTGCTTGCTATTTTATTACTACTCCATTTTTATCACTTTGAGTTAATTACAGAAAACTTTATGACTATCTGTACCTTGATTTATAAATTCAAATGGCTAGAATAGATAAAATCCTAATTCTGGAGTAAATAAATAAAAACATAAGAGGACTCAAGTATTCACAGTATAACAGGTATTTATAAATGCTGATTTTGTGGTGGATTTTTTATTATTAATTCCTTACCAGGGAGTCCCAGATTATTACAGTTAAACTTATCTTTTTTTCTAAATATCCAGTCTCTGATAGAAAATCTACAACACAGTTGGCAAATAGAAAGTTTTGAGTCATGGTGGTAATCTCTCAGTATTCTAGTGATTAGTAAAATTTTCAAAATTAAATGAGATCCCATAAATTTCACTCTTTTCTTGAAAACTCTTTTACAACTATAAAACAGAATGACTAGCTTTAAATGTTTATTGATAATTACTGGAAGACCATCATGATTTTCTAAATTTCAAGACTTAATTTAGTCCAAAAAGTTAAATACGACGAGCTTATCATCAGATGGTAAATAATTTATCATTTAACTTATGACTTATAATTTATTGTTGTATGACTTATCTGAATTTATAGTTCAGTTAAGATAGGGAAAAATAATGCACATACTTACAGTCTTAAGAGAAATACCTGCAAATTGTAGAAAGTTTTGATTTTCATTACAAAGAAAACATTGCTGCTCATGTACAAAACAAACTATGATCCATTAACTCAGCACAGAAGTTCTATTTGACTCTAAAAATCTGGCACCCAAACAAGTTCTGTAGTCAGTCTGCCAAAAAAATACCTGGCTGTTACATTCTAACATCCTTCCTTGTTGGGTTTTTTTTCAGACATTTTTCAGTAATTGCCTGTCTGCAGGTACAAGATGCTTACAGGAAGTGATTAATCTTTCATGAGACTATTCTACTATTCCTTAATGCAGTACAATAAAAGCTTGAAGGGACAGGCACCCTCATGTCAGTGCATGCTTAACGGAAAGGAAGTTTTAATGAGAGATAAATCTATTCACATGGGAACAGCATATGATGAAATCTTGTCTTTAAAAGAAAGTAACTCAACAGAACAAAACAATCCCTTGGGGGGTACAGTGGGGGTGGAGCGAGCCAGGGAAGCCCACCTCTAAACCTAAAACCCTTTTTTCTTATAGAAGGCCAGATGGGATCCTTGGACATCATGAAATACTACAGCTGGAAGCTGAATGGTTTCTCTGTACCCCAGCCCCCCACACGCAGATAGGAGAGATGAGAAAGCCTCTTGTTTGCTGTCTGAAGCAGGTGTGGTGGGACTAAATGGGGGAAGATGTCCAGCTGGAAGAACCCATCAACCAGCTGCCCAGGGCAGGCGCTTAGATAAATACCACCTGTTACCAAACAGCAAGAGAAAAATTAGTCATATCCAAGGAAGCTGCTAATTCTCTGTCTATTGTTCTGAGGCCTTTGTGTCTCTCAACACCATTGATCCCAGTGGGTCTCTGAGTGATGGTCATGTTCATTGGGTTCAATCTAATTCTGGTCAAGACAAGGACCCTTGGACCCCTGCGTCAAAGCAGGGTTTTTCTTCTAACTGTACACCCCCTTTCTTTGGTTTTTGGAGTACACCCAGTGGTGCTCAGGGGCTACTCCTGGCAGGGCTTGGAGAACTATATGGTGTGCAGAGGGATTGAATCAAGGTTGGCTACATGCGAGACAAATGCCCTACCTGCTGCTCTGTTGCCTAGCCCCACCCTCTACTTTGTCCTCTGCCCCCTGCCCCAGCCCCATCTTACTGGTTTGTCCCCTTGTCTTGTGCCGTGGCTCCTTTTCACAATATTTTCACTGATAGACCCTATGAAATAAATACCTTGGGGCCCAAAAAAGAGTTATAGGGTTTCTGGTAACAAAATGTTTAAAGAATTTTCGGAAGGCTGGAGCACATACATGAAAGAACAATTATAAAAAGGAAGAAGAGATCAATGACTTCAAAAGTCACCTTGGAACTAAATGTCCTCAATGTCTATCACCCAGAAGCTGCCCTCATTCTCTCAGCCTCTTCCCTGCCTCACTTCCTTCAACTGGACAGTCTTCTCCAGAGTACCTAGAATGGCTACACACACACACTCACACACACTTGCATAATCCTCCACTCCTGCTGTTTTCATAAGTGATGTGTCTTCTAAACTTTCTAAATTTGATTAACTCTTCAAAGCTCAAACCAACTCCTTTTTCTGGAATCTTGTATACAAACTGCCCCTTGAAATGTTGTAGGTGTGGCTGTGGTGCTGGCTGCATCGGCAAGTGGCAGACAGGAGACAGGTTTGTCTACACCCAGGGCTCTGCCCCGTGGGGCCCTGGATGGTTGATGGCCTGACATAGAAAAAGACTGGGCCCCTTGGGATGAACCCATAGCCAGAGCCTGGCAAGCTACCAATGGTGTATTCGATATGCCAAAAACAGTAACAATAATGGACCTCATTCCCAACAAATGGAGACGTTACTGGCGCCCACTCAAGCAAATCAATGAACAGTGGGAAGACAAGTTTATAAAAACTTTAGACGCAAATTTTTATTTATTCTGAGGTGCTGGAGCACTGAAAGTCTGCATTAAACATTTTTTCACTTGACCCATTACTTACTACATTTTCTTGAAGAAATTCATCTCCCCAGCAAGGCAACCAGAGGTTTGTCAACACTATCTATCTCCTGAAGCTGAGCCTCCAATCTACCGTGGGCAGTAAATGTACACTCAGCAGATATATTCTCAACTGACACAGCACTGACCTCAAAAGTTATTGTGGCATGACAAAAGAGAGAATACTAGGTCAAGAGATGGATCTTATGGGTGAAAATCCTTTAGGTTTATTTGTTCTTGTTTCTGTTTCTTTGGTTTCTGGGTTGCACCCAGAGATGCTTAGGAGTTACTCCAGGTTCTAGGGTTTAGGGTCGATCCCTAGGATTAGGTATCTAAGGGACTAAATGCACCAGGTCAGCTGTGTGAAAGGCAAGCACCCTGTCCTCTGGACTATTCCTCTAGGACCCTCTTTAGTGAAGTTTGTCTTGAGGCAACTAGAAGTCAGTGTGCTAGAAAAAATCGGATGTGTAGCCAGAAGCAGAGAACTGAATTCTGGCTTTCCTAGTTATTATTTTTCACATATTAATTATATTAACAGTATCAGTTTTCTAATTTAAAAAATCAAAATCATAATGTCAAGCCAGGAGACTACTGGGAAACTATATAGGCCACTGGTGATTTATGGTGTTCATACGCATTTGCCAAAATCATGCATTAATGTTTATTTGGTAGGTTTCATAATTTCTTTATTTCAAATTGATTACAATGTAATGACATTCTTCATGACTTATTTTTTCAGTCCTCAGAAACTTGGCAGCCTATGAGAGAAGCAGCTAGGGAGAGCAGAGATGGCAAGATCCCAATATGGGAGATTCTGATTCAGGGGAAGGGGGTGGGTTCTGAGGGAGGCCCAAATGAGTCTGAAAATTATCCAGGGAACTACTGGATGGAATTATTTTGTTCATATTTATTTGTGTTCACTAACTAATGAAGAGGTTTGAGATTAGGGACTTTGAAATAGGGACCTTAGAATGTAATGATAATGATAATTATGCTATACAGCTTAAAATTACATTTTATCATCTAAATCTTTTATATAAATAAAATATTTAGTCAAATACACGAGGAGATTGATGCGGTATGTGTATTTGTGTGTTATGTATGTGTGTGTGAATTTCCTGGAGGTATGTGCCATAATTACCCAGTATTCCGGAACCTCTCAAGTAGCAATTTATCTCTGTAATCTGATCATTCCCTTCAGTCAGGGTATGTTCCAGTTCTATTCCTCCCCAAAGTTCGCTCATGTTTGTAAAATAATTATACAACGAAGAAATAAGACAGCACATTTCAAAAGAAGTCGAGTGGCATGCCATGAAAAGAGACAAAACCCCAAGTCTATGAAATACTTTTTAATGATGTAAGTTTAGTCATTTTTCTTTCCTAAAATCTACCTTCATCAAACAGTTTAGCAGTGAAAAGTTTTACAGAAGTTCCCAACCCAAGGTATTTTGTCCCTCTGCTGAGCAGGGGTCAAGGCAATCAGCAGTAGTTTAGACTAAACAGGAAGAAAACCAACTCAATTAACGTGACAGACACAGAAATGGTCATCCCATTAAGAAACAAAGAAGGCTTGAAAAAATATGGTTGAGATTGTTGGCTACTACATCCATAAAAATAATTGCATCTTCCCTTCTTTTCAACTGGATGTGGTAAATTCTCAAGATTTACAATTACTGTATTGCATCTAAGCTCCCCACAGAGTTGGAAATCAACCCAAACTCTTTTTAAAACTACCCAGACTTGGCTTCTGGTGCAGAGGAAACCTAGCATCCCTTTGCCTGGACCCCCAGTGTAAAGAAAACCACTAACTCTTTCACAGGAGTAGATTGTTTCAACTAAATTGAATGAAGTAAATGTGGGGAAATACCTGACATTGCCAACTTGACCTCTGCTAAGCCTTTTGAACTTCAATCACTGTCCTCCAACACAAAGCCTTCTATTAGGCTTTCAGCTATTTCCCTGATTACACAGGTAGCTTATCGTAAGGATTCCATGGTTTCAGTTATCATTTCTGACCTGATTGTGAGACAAGCATTATTTCCATGCTGGATTTTATGACTAAGCCTGCAGAGATATTTTCTGGACCTTGAAAATGAGCATTTCATTTCAGTTTCTTATCCTCCTAAATTCAATATCTTATTTATTTTAAAGGGGAAAAAATAGTTTGAACTTGGGAACGCACAAATGAAAAGGCACAAACGAAAAACAAAAATAAGTTTCACTAGTCATAAACTGTCCCAGATCACAATCATTGTTTAAATATATTTCAAGTTTTGAAAGAAAAGTTGGAAAAGTAGGCAATAAAGACAACCAGTGTAAAACCAAATAAAGACAACCAGTGTTCCCAGCAACAAAGTGAAGATGGTAAAAGAAAAACAACTTGAACTTTTCAAGGAAGTAGAATATTTTTTCCTCATATAGTGCCCTTACAAAAGCAGCAAAATTTGAAATTAAATGTTTGTAACTTTTTTTAATTAATTACCTATCTTGACAAATAAAAAGGAATTTGTAATCTAAAGTAATAATTTAAATAGAGGTTATTTAAGTGACATTTAATCTAATACAGGAACAGTTTTTTTTCTAATTCTTGAAGAGTTCAAGTACCTTCAAGAAATATACCTGAAAAAATAAATAAACAATGACATTTAAAATACTCCTTTCTTCTCTGCAAAGTAAAACTAAATGTACTCTGTCTTAAGCAGACTGTCAGTGGGTTTTTCCAAATGCTAACAAATAATGTTACCAAATATGAAGAAATTATATAAATACAAATACACAGTCATAGATATGTGGGAAATATAAACAAATTTTGTGGAAAGGAATTTGTTTGGCAATATATATTGAAATTTGATATATACATACCATGTCAGAGTATTCACTGAAAAATGTTTATAACAACAAAATGAGGGGAGAATTAAATAGGAAGGTACAAAAACAAATAGGGCAAGGGATATGGCTCAAGTAGTAGAGCAAGTGCATAGACAGTATGACATCTTGACTTCACACCCATCACTGCATGGCCCTCAGCCAGCACCACCAGGTCTGGCCCCTATAAGTCATTAAGGAAATTACTTTTTTGAAATATTAATACTTCAGTAGTAGCAAAACAGTCAATTAAAGCCTTTTTATTTTTATTTTTAAAAGGGCCTGATAGTAAAGCAGGTAGACCTCTTGCTTTCCATATGGCTGACCCAATTTCAATCCCACTGTCTCACTGTATCACTGTCTTCCCATTGTTCATCGATTTGCTCGAGTGGGCACTAGTAACATCTCCATTAGTCCTGTCAAAAGCAAGTGTAACCCAAGGGCATCTACTTGCTCCAGGGACAGGAGGAGCCCGAAACCATTCTTCAGGTCATGGAACTGAGGTTCATCATTGTTACTAGTTTTTGGCATAACAAGTAAATAAAACACGGGTAGCTTGCCAGGCTTTTCCATGTAGGTGCGAAAGTCTCAGTAGAAGGCTCTCATCTTGAGCATTTACTGATGAAACTAAAGGGGGAAGATGGAGCTTACTCGTAAATGGAGCTCTGAGGAACTATGGAGTTTGGATGTTGAGAATGACAGACTGCATGATGTGTAGTTTGCTCTGGCTTCTTGCTAGGCTTACTTATATCAGTTAGAACCTATCTAGAACTGTATACAACGTATAAAATGTGAACGATCTTGGGAAGGATAAACCTGTTTCTATTTTGCCAACTCTCAGGCATGTGAAAGTATAATTCAATTAAAGAATGTAAATGTAGTTCTCTTGATGTCTACTGGCTCTTTTCAATAAATACAGTATACTGAGGACAATCAGGGTTCACAACCAACAAGGCTGTTTGCCCAATGATACCATGATTTTTCTAAGTCATAGTCCTTGCAGAACCCCTGCTCCAGGCCTATTCAATCCCAATCACCCCATATATTTCCCCAAGCCCTAAGAATGATCCCTAGGCACAGAGCCAGGAGGAAGCCCTGAGTTGCCCAAAATTAAGCCCTGTGTGGCCCAAAAGCAAAAAGCAAAAACCAAAACAAAACCAAAATAAAAGGTATTGTATAAAGAGACCTAGTAAATATCCACAGTATTGTTTCCCTCTAACTTTGTTTAATTTTGGATTCATCGTGAGATACAAAATTGTTCATGACTGAGTTTAAGTTGTACAGTGTTCAAGCACCTACCACTTCACAAGTGTCTACTTCTCTCCACCAATGTCCGCAGTTTCCCTCCTGCCCTCCAGTCTGCCTCAATGACAGAAGCTTTGCCTTTTTCTTTTCAGCACTCTGGATTGCAATACTGTTAACTGAAAGGTTATCCTGCCTATCACTTTACCTCCTTTCGTCACCCAGTTCTCCTCCAGTGTGATAACTACCCACAATTGTTGTCATACTGGTCCCTTCTCTGACCTAACATCCTCCCTCCTAATGTGGCAAACTTTCTGCCTAGGGTGCCAGTCTTCCTGGCCTTTGTTTCTATTGTCTTTGGGTATTATTCTCTTACTATATTTCTTCATATCCTGCAAGAGTGTGATCATCCTGTGTCTGTCTTTCCCTCTGACTTTCACTCAGCATGATACGCTCTAAGTCCATCCATGCTAAGCAAGTTTCATGAGCATTTCTCTAATGACTGCATCATATTCCGTTGTTTAGATGCACCATAGCTTCTTTAACATTCTGCTGTTCTTGTGCGCCGGGTTGTTTCCGAATTTTGGCTATTGTGAATTATAAGGCAATGGACATAGGAGTGAAGATACCTTTTCTGCACTGTCTTTGAGCCCTTGGGGTATGTTCCCAGGAATGGAATTGCTGGGTCACATGGAAGCTAAATTCCTAGTTCTTTAAGAAATATCCATATTGTTCTCCCAAAATGCTGGACCAGTTAACATTCTCAACAGCAGTGAATGAGAATTTAAGAAATAGTGACATTGTTTTCCCAAGATGCTGGACCAGCTGACATTCTCAACAGTAGTGAATGAGAGTTATTTCCCCCACATACACCAATGCTGGTTGTTTTGTTCTTCGCATGAGTATCAGTCTCTTTGCTGTGAGGTGGTATACCGTTGTTGTTTTGATTTGCATTTCCCCTAATGATTAGTCATATAGAGTGCCTGTAGTCATATAGAAATCCAAAGAAGAAATTTGGATTTCTTCTTCGAGGAGATTTCTGTTCATTTCTTCTCTTCATTTGTTTGGGGTTCGATGCTTTTTTCTTGTAAAGTGCTACCAATTATTTACATATATTGGCTATTAACCCATTATTGAATGAGTGGTGGAAAAATAATTTCTCCCAGTTTGTGGGCTGTCTTTGTATCCCGGTCTCCATTTTTTTTCAGTTATAGAAGCTTCTTAATTTAA
>JAJIBD010011611.1:0-45476 GCA_021461705.1 Cryptotis parvus | reverse complement strand
TCTTTCTTTCTTTCTTTCTTCTTTCTTTCTTTCTTTCTTTCTTTCTTTCTTTCTTTCTTCTCTTTCTTTCTTTCTTTCTTTCTTTCTTTCTTTCTTTCTTTCTTTCTTTCTTTCTTTCTTTCTTTCTTTCTTTCTTTCTTTCTTTCTTTCTTTCTTTCTTTCTTTCTTTCTCTCTCGTCACACCCGGCAATGCTCAGGGTTTCTCCTGGCTCTGCACTCAGGAATCACTCCTGGCGGTGCTTGGGGACCTAATGGGATGCCAGGGATCGAACCCTGGCCAGCATGGGCTGGCGCGTGCAAGGCAAATGCCCTACCCACTGGGCTATCGCTCTGGCCCTGGTTCATTGATTTTTAGAGAGGTTATTGAAAAGCAAGAATTTGGGGGGAATTTTTGCCATTTGATATTGTTCCTTTTGCCTTTTCCTTATTTCCTCTGGTTGCAATTTAATATAGTAGTACTTTTTAGTTGCTTCTTGTTACTTTGGCCATTTATGTAGTAGTACATAGTAGTACTCTTTAGTAGTATATAGTAGTACTCTTTTAGTTGCTTCTTGTTACTTTATTCTAAGTGTTTTTGCTTTGAGGTTACCAAGTAGTTTACATCTGAAGTTCTAAGTTTGTTTACTCTTTCAAGTTTAAAGCACTTATGTCCAAGTTCAGTTTGTGAGTCTCCTTAAATACTATCTTAAATATTATCCATTTTCACTCATTTTATGAATATGTATTATTTCCCCAAATGTGATATCCCTGATTTGTATAGGAGGCTATCAAGTATTTCTATAAAAGTGGCTTAGAGACAATATGTGCACCCAGCTATTGTTTTCCCTTGTGCTGATATGTGAGCCCTCTTACTGTCCTTAGAGAGAAATACTCTCTTTGGCTTTTGTCATTTTGCTTACAGTGAATCTTGTTCTTCTATTTGAGTTTATTTTGTATGGAATTCTCCAGCTAAATGGATAAGTAATTCCTATTTATATACTTAGATTGAGAAGTACTCAGTTATTATTTCTTCCATACATGTTCTTTCCTTTCTTTTTTTTCTCCTGATATTTCCATGATGAAGAGTTTTATCTTTTAATGATATCTATCTTAATTTATTATCATTTTTAACATTTTATTATTGAGGAAAGATGACTACAACTTCTATTGATATACAAATTTGCTGCATAAATCCCCAAAGTGCCTATCAGCTCCAGACTAGGTTAACACAGTCAGAAGGCTCTCCATTCTGACCTATCCTTCCACCCACTGCTAGTATGAGGTTTTATATTTGATATTGTTTGATACTATCTACTCCCGTAGTTGTTTCTCTATATTCCGCAGATAGCTGATATTATTTGGATTATTTTCTTCTGCCTTTTATTTTGCTTAATATGCCAGAATTCAGTTTTTCACTTGTTGCAGAAAAATGAATGACCATATCTTCTCTTACAGGTACCTAGCATTTCATTGCATAATGTACCACAACTTCTTAATCCATTTATCTGTAGTAGGATATTTGTATTGTTTCCATATTCTTGATTTTGTTCTAAGCACTGCACTAAACATAAGTGTGCACAAGTATTTTTTTAATTAGTGTTTTTGTGTCTTGGAGGTAGGTGCTAAGAATTAGAATTCCTGGGTAATGTAGCTTTAGCTTCTTAGAGAATTCATATAATTTCCAAAGAGACTATCAGACAGCATTCCTACCAAAAGTCAATCAGAAAGAGGATCCCTATCTCTCCATATACGTGCCAAAACACTATTTTGCTTCCAGTATGTAGATTGTTGTTCTCAATCTCATTGTTGTTCTGATGAGAATTTCCCTGATATCTAGTAATAATGAACACTTTTATATGCCTACTGATCATCCATATATCATTTTTTGAGGGAAGTATCTCTTAAAAATCCTCTTTCCATATTTTGGAAAATCATATTTTTGTTTTTCTTGTTGAGTTTTGTTAGAACTTTTGTATATTGGATATAAGACCTTTATCTAATGTCCAAAATATATAAAACACTAATTAGAAATACCATTAACAACAATGAAAACAGTAATAGTACAAAACAGAAAAAGGGGTTAAGTATACAATATTTACCTTGAAGGCTACTGATCCAAGTTTGATCCTTGGCATCCCATATGGTTCTCTGAGCACCACCAAGTATAATAACAGGAGTAATCACTGAGCATCTCTGGGTGTAACCCCAAAACTTTTTAAAAAGAAAGAAAAAATAGAAAGATACCCCCCACCTAATTGGGGAATTATTGTCTGTTCAATAAACCAGTGTTTGGTAAGGATGTGAGTAGCTAGAATTTCTCATTCAGATTTAAATCTGAATGAGAGACTGGCTGGGTAAAGTATTATTGGTGAGGGCATTGATTTCATTGAGATATTTTAACTTTATGGAAGAAAGAGTTTCATAGGTATATGTAGATTTTTTCATTATTAAAAAGCCATTCATATTTGAAGAAACAATATGAAAATTCTCAGATAAACAAAAGCTCCAGAAAGTCATAGACACAAAACCATGTTTTCAAAAAAAAACTACAGTAGCTACTTTAGGAGAGGTCAGTCTCACAAACACACCAGACACCTATAGAAGATAGCACAAAACTCTATGACAATAATTCCTCCTCGATGTCAATGGGCTAAAAGCACCAATTAAGAGAGAATGGTGGCAGAATGGCAGGATGGATTAGAAAACATTCTGGTAGCTGCAAGAAACACATTTAAATAAAGCAAACACAGACAAAGTCAAAAGTTGGAAGTCAATGACACCCTCAAATAACCCAAAAGTGTGGGCATCCATACAAGAATCAGGCACTTTCTGGGGCCGGAGAGATAGCCCAGCAGGTAGGGCGCTTGCCTTGCACGCAGCAGGCCCATGCCGGCCCGGTTCAATCCCGGCATCCCATATGGGTCCCCGAGCACCGCCAGGAGTTATTCCTGAGTGCAGAGCCAGGAGAAACCCCTAAGCGTCGCCGGGTGTGATCCAAAAAAAAAAAAAAAAATCAGGAACTTTCTTTCCAAGGCACATCAAACAATTTCCAAAACATGCTACATGCTGGGACACGAAACTTGCCTCCACAAAGAATACAGAAATTGTAACAACTATCTTGTCACCCCATGATGCAAGTTAGTCCCAAACAGAAATGGAGAAATAACTCAAACACCTGGAAATTAAGTAGCTCAAAATTGATCAAGCAGTGGGTCAGAGAAGAAGTCAGAAAGTAAAATAAAAGATACCTGAAACAAATGAGATGAAGACACTACCTACCATAACTTGTGGGACACAGTAAAAGTCATGTTAGAGAAAAGTTCATAGCTATGCAACCATTCATCAAGAATGAAGAAAGGGGCACATAAACAATTTAAGCTGACTGCACAACTTAAACTGGAAAATGATCACAAAAAAAGAGCCCAAAGCAGGCAGGAGTAAGGAAATAATAAAATTCAGAGCATAAATTAATGAAGTGGAATCCAAAACATAAACAGTCCAAAAGAAGTCCATATAATCTGTTGGAGTCCATGTGTTACTTGTGCCCACAAGGCTGAGTGAGCACTTACAGTGCCTGAGCACCTGTCACCCGAATCTATTGTACATATCTCCCATCTTGAGATGCATATGCTCTTTCACTTTCTCTCCTTCCTAAAAGCCTCAAAATAAAATCTGCATTTACTTCAAAAAAGAAATCTAAGAAATCCAACCAAGAGCTGATTCTTTGGAAAAAATCAACAAGATTAATAAACCACTAGCAAAACTCACAAAGAAAGAGAGAGAGAGAGAACCATAATAAAATTGAATCAGAAACAAGAGGTGGGAGCTCACAGCAGTTTTATAGAATTTTCTCTTCTTTTTTCTTTGTTTATCAACCTTTTGCAGAGCCTGGCAAGCTGTCCGATGCGTGTTCGATATGCCAAATCCAGTAACAAAAATGTTTATTTTCCTGACCCCGAAAAGAGCCCTTAATACGGCAGCAGTAAGAAAGGCAAACAAGCAGTGCCTGATAAAATTTCACGGCTGTCCTAGGCTGCCAAAACGAAGAAGGACTAAAATGACTGTCTGTACTTTCAATGCACGTACACTGGCATCGGAAGCATATATTGAGGATCTGATGTTGCAAGCAAAAAGATCAAGTACGACATCATTGGTCTGACTGAGACGAGGAGGCGTCAATCGCATCATGCTGTATTTGACACCGGAGAAGAATTGTTCCTTGGAACATGTGATGAAAGAGGCATCGGTGGCGTTGGTGTCCTTGTCAACACGAACATGGCTGTCAACATTGATTCATTTGAATGCCTAACAAACCGAATAGGACGATTACACTTGAGGAGATGTGGCCCACTGCCAGCAATTTCTATCTTCATTGTCTATGCACCAACATCCACATACAAAGAAGATGAAATTGAGAAATTCTACATGGAATTGGAGGAGTTCTATAAAAAGATCACACCTTCTACAAGATCATAGTCGGTGATTTTAATGCCAAGATAGGACCAAGAAGATTGGCTGAAGAACTCCACATCGGGACCCATGGCCTAGAATGGAACGAACAGGGTGAGAGACTATCTGAGTTCATCATGTCCACCAAGACTATTCATGGGAACTCACAGTTTCAGAAGGCTGAAGCGAAAC
This sequence comes from Cryptotis parvus, assembly GCA_021461705.1. Lineage (NCBI taxonomy): Eukaryota > Metazoa > Chordata > Mammalia > Eulipotyphla > Soricidae > Cryptotis > Cryptotis parvus. The sequence goes on along the minus strand of JAJIBD010011611.1, from coordinate 40,856 downwards.
GTTGGACATGGGAATCTCCTGGCGGACAGTTCCACAATGAAATTGACCACATCATCTTCAATCGATGGTTTTGTCTGACCGATGTTGCTGTCGTCCCCAAATTCCAGACAGGATCGGACCACCGTCTCCTTCATGCAAAATTCTACTTCCCCCAACGGGAGAAAAGGCTGCAATGTTTAAGAAGAGAACTCCCAGAACGACCACCAACTGGGAACTCTTTGGCACCATTGCAGCAACATGGGAAGATACCATCATTGATGACATCGATGAAGAATACAACCCACTGGTTCAGCACCTCCATGATTGTGCGAAGAATGCCGAGAGAGAGAAAGACACAAAAGGACGCTTATCTTCAGAAATTCTTGAGCTCATTCGCAAACGTGGCAAGGCGCGAGCCTCAGGAGACCAAATGGTAATGTCCAAGCTTGCTAAACAGTGCAGAGAAGCGATAAAAAGCAGACCTCAAAGACAGAAGAGCAGAAATACTGGAAGATGCAGCAGAAGCCGGGAAAAGTATTCGCACTGCCCGCCTGTCCTTCGCCAACTATAAGACCAAGATGACTGCCCTCCGACGCCCTGATGGATCTATCACATCGTCCAGAAAGGCAATGGAGAAGATTATCCAGGACTTCTACTCAAATCTCTTTGATAGCCACATCCACCTGCCCACATACCAAATTCCACAGGATGGATATGTCATTCCCAACGTTCTCCCTTCTGAAATCCGACATGCCATCTCGCCGGTAAAGAAGGGAACAGCACCAGGCCCAGACAAAGTCAGACCCGAACACCTGAAGAATCTGCCGCCGGTACTCATCAATACACTAGCTCGGCCCTTCACACGCTACCTGTCCGAATGCAAGGTGCCCTCCCAATGGAAAACCAGCAGGACAGTTCTACTGTTCAAGAAGGGAGACATTCACGACATCGGCAACTATCGCCCCATCTGCCTGTTGTCCTTCATCTACAAGCTGTTTTCACGAGTCATCCTGAACAGGATTAGCAGAACACTAGATGAAGGACAACCATGCGAGCAAGCAGGCTTCCGGAAAGGATTCAGCACAATCGACCATATCCACACAGTAACCAATCTCATTGAGGTTTGTAGGGAGTACAAGATGCCGCTCTGTCTCACGCTCATTGATTTACAGAAAGCCTTTGATTCTGTGGAGACTGAAGCAGTCATCGAGCCCTAGTCAAACAGGGTGTTCAAACCCAATACATCAAGATCCTTCGTGAGCTGTATTACGGATTCACCACCAGGATCTCACCATTCTACAAAGAAGTGATCATTGATGTCAAAAGAGGGGTTCGACAGGGTGATACCATCTCACCAAAACTCTTCAGTGCCACCCTCGAGAACATCATGAGACAATTAGAATGGGAAGGAATGGGAGTGAAGATAGATGGTCGGCAACTACACCCACCTCCGCTTCGCTGATGACATCGTTCTAATAACACCAAACATTAGCCAAGCGGCACAAATGCTGGCTGACTTATACCGTGAATGTGGAAAGGTAGGTCTACAGCTGAGTCTGAAGAAAACTATTTTCATGAGAAATGAACTAGTTCCTGACGCCCCATTCACTCTCTCAATGGAACAAACATCTCTGAATGCAGCAGTTATGTGTACCTAGGTCGAGAAGTCAACATGATGAACGACCTAAAACCTGAGCTGCGCAGGAGGAAGAGAGCGGCATGGAATGCCTTCAAAGGCATTGAAGAAATAGCTAAAAGGACAAAGAACCTCCGGCTCCGGGCACATCTCTTTGACTCCACCGCTTCTCCCTGCATTAACATACGCCTCAGAGACCTGGGCCCTACGAAAAGCAGGATGAGAATGCTATTTGGGTCTCCCAGAGAGGCATCGAAAGAGCTATGCTTGGAATATCACGCCTCACTCAAGTGAGTGAAGGAATCCGGAGTTCTGACCTCCGTCGCTATTCCAGAATCAGGGACGCTGTCTCGTTTGCCAAGGCATCGAAAATCAGATGGGCTGGACATGTAATGCGATTTGGAGACAACCGCTGGACTAGAGCCATTACCGACTGGATCCCACGGGATGTCAAAAGATCACATGGGCCGCCCACCTACAAGATGGTCAGACTTCCTTGTTAAGACCCTGAAGGAACAGTTTGAGGCTCTTCATATTCCTGAATCAACCAGATGCCATTGGGCTACATTGGCGCGTGATAGGGTCCAATGGAAATGTTACTGGCGCCCGCTCGAGCAAATCGATGAATAACGGGATTCAAGTGATCAAGTGATCAAGTGATCAACCTTTTATTTTAAGTGAAAGAAAGGTGAGGAAGAAAATTACTACAGTTATTGTGTGGTGAGTTTTTTGTAAGAAATATTCTCTTACTTGTCCAGAAACTCTAAGAAAAGTTATTTATCAGATGATAAGATTTTATTTTATTCGGGTAAATAACCAAAAAAAAGTGGAGAAAAAGAAAGATGAATATAAATAACACAAATTTAACAAGGCTATCCAGTTTGGAAGTACCTGAATCAAAAGCCCATGCCTATCTTATTACAGAGCTGTATGTTCCCCATGCAAACGAATTACCTTATGGATCTACCAAGTGTCCAGTATGGATCCACCCAGAGTCTAAAATCCAGTACCGGTGAACTTTGTAATAAATATTCAGTTAATAGCGCAAAACTGGAAATTCTATTTACTTATAGTTGTGAGGTTTGGTTGGGACCAAATGGTGGCCAACTGAGGAGATAGCGACGTTACCATATCACCCTGCCTCCCTGCATGGAAGAGAAGACTTATTGTCCATCTGGCACCAGCGAGCCATCAGATTGCATTCTATGCTTCCTTGCATTCACCCCCTGCAGATAAAAAATGTCCAGACCAAGCCAACCTGTGCTGGTCAATGTTCCTTTTTATACCCAGGACAGCTTAAATCTCACTCATCCTCTCCAGAGCACAGCTCTACCCTAGTCTCACCAGAGTCTGTAGGGCTCACCTGGAAGTGCATCCCAAGAAACTTCTCTGTTGTTTCACTTCATTTGCCTCTGTCTCTCTGTCTGCACTGGATGAGATCTCTGATCTTTCAATAATCTATGATATTAATAAAATTTCATGGAAGAAAGATGTAAAGGTGAAGTCATATGCTGTTAATGAGCTAGACACTTTCCAACTATTTTTGATGTTGTTTTGGGGTAACACCCCACAGTGCTTGGGGACTACTACTGATTCTGTGCCCAGGGTGGCTCCTAGCAGTACTTGGGGAAAAGATCTCTAGGCACTTAGCCTGGGTTCTAGCATGTAACACATGCGCTCCTGTCTGGTATTTTTTTGGTGAATTTATTTTATTTTATTTTTTTAATATTTTATTATACCACCAAGAGATATACCATTACAAAAATGTTCATGTTTAGGTTTCAGTCATTCACACAGAGTTCCAGCACCAATCACTCCACCAGTGCCCATTTCCCCAATGTCACAGATTCCCTCCCCTTCCCCTAGCCTGCCTCTATGGAAGGTTCTTTATCTCTTTTCTCTCTTTCTCTTTCTCTCTCTCACTCTTTTTCTCTCTTCCTTCTCTTATATATTGTGGATTGTAATACATATACTTAGAGGTTATCATGTGTATCTTTTTGCCTGTATTTAATGCTCAGTTCTAGGCTGGTATTATTACTTTCAACAATTATTAGCACACTGTTCCATTTTCTGTCTTCCCTAGCCTCTGTCTCCCATACTTTGTAGTAATTTCTACCTTTGCCAAGACCTCCTGATCCATGTTTCACCTGACCTTAGATATTGGTATCATAATACATACATGCATGCATACATACATACATATATGCATATATATGTCATGCAAATAAATGCATGTAATGCAAATAAATGCACTCATTCTATATCTGTCTTTTTTCTTCTCTGGCTAATTTCACTCAACATATTTCTCTCCATGTCATCCATTTATAGGCAAATTTCATAACTTCATTTTTCCTTAACAGCTGCATAGTATTCCATTGTGTAGATGTACCAAAGATTCTTTATCCAGGGGCTGGAGCGGTAGCCCAGCGGGTAGGGTGTTTGCCTTGCACGCAGCCAGCCTCTGCCAGCCTGGGTTCAATCCCCTGGCATCCCATATGGTCCCCCAAGCACCGCCAGGAGTGATTCCTGAGTGCAGAGCCAGGAGTAGCCCCTGAGCATTTCGGGTGTGACCCAAAAAAGGCAAAAAAAAAAAAGATTCTTTATCCAGTCATCGGTTCTCGGGCACACTGGTTGTTTCCAGATTCTGGCTACTGTGAATAGTGCTGCAATGAAAGTAAAAGTGCAGATGGTGTTTCCTGCTGTGTGTTTTTTGTCTCTCAGAGTATATCCCCAGGGCACTTCTGTCTTTGGAGTCTCTCTAACACATCTCAGATACTTTTTTATTTTTTGAGGTATATTGCATGAAATTTTATTTTATATTTGGATCTCATTATGGTAATAATCATGCCTTACTCTCAGCCGTTTCTCTATCTTAAAAGCAATTCTTTGATGAATGTAATAGTGATTATCATTTTAGAATGAGAAATTGTGGTTTTGATATGCAATCAATACTTGTCTACATTTATACAGATAGGAACTGACAGAGTGAGAACATAATTAGGTCTGTTATAGGAGAGCTCAGACCTCCATCGCTGGTCCAGAGTCAGGGAGCGCTGTCTCGCTTGCCAAGGCATCAAAAATCAGATGGGCTGGACATGTAATGCGATTTGGAGAAGACCGCTGGACTAGAGCCATTACCAACTGGATCCCATGGGTTGTCAAAAGATCATGTGACCACCCACCTACATGATGGTGAGACTTCTTCAACAAATCCCTGAACGAATGGTTTGAGGCTCTTTGTATTCCTGAAGCAACCAGATGCCATTGGGCTACACTGGCACGTGATAGAGTCACTATCACTGTCACTGTCACTGTCTTCCCGTTCATCATCGATTTGCTTGAGCGGGCCCCAGTAACATCTCCATATGTCCTGTCTCATGCAAGTAGAGCCCAAGGGCATCTGCTTGCTCCAGGAACATAAAGAGCCTCAAACCATTCCATCAGGTCATGGGAATGAGGTCTATAATTGTTACTGGTATTTGGCATATCAAATACGACACGGGTAGCTTGCCAGGCTCTGCCGTGCGGGTAGCATACTCCTGTAGTCATCTCAAAATCCAGCATTTATTGATGAACTGTTCAGCCGCGAGCGGCTGCAAGCCGGGCTGTGATAGGCTGGTCTGCTGGGCGTAGTACTGACAAGGGGGAAGTTCTGATATGGAAAATGGAGGCCCTCATGGAGTGGGGGGGTCATCTGGCTTGTTGTGAGGCTCTGCTGGGGTGGCGGGCCAGCACTAGAACCTGCCATCCCTCCAGGGCACCTCATGAGTGGCTGGGCACAGGGGAGAGTCAATAGCAGCTCTGCCCCATGTCTGTGAGTCTCTGGATCAGCATACCTGGGACGGATTAAGACGTGATAGGTTCAAATGGAAATATTACTGGTGCCCGCTCAAGCAAATCAATGAATAACGGGATGTCAAGTGATCAAGTGATAAGAGAGGCCTTAGGGAGAACTTTGGCATTGCAGTAATTTAAAGGACCTCTGGATATTACTTTGTGAATCTTTATGCCATGAAATAAGAGAGCCTAGAAGAACTAAATAAGTTCTTGAACCTCCCAAGTTTGAACCAAGAAGCTATGGAACACCTGAAAAGACTTATCACTTAGAATAAATCAAAATGGCAATCAAAAGTTTACCCAAAAAAAGTCAAAACCCAGATGAATTCACTAGTGAGTTTTTTAAAAATTTTAAAGATACACTGCCAATTCTTTCCAGACGCTCCCAGGAAATTGAATGAACAGAAGCACTCCCAAACAATTTGTATGAAATAAACTTCACCCTGAAACCAAAAGCAGAGACACCACAAAAAAAGAAAGAAATGAGGTTGTTAACCTTGATGAACACAGATTCAAATATCCTCAATAAAATACTAGTAAACCAAATCCAATAACTCGTCAAAAGATCATACAACATGACCAAGTGCATAGAAATGCATAAAAGCTCTTGACAAAATTTCACACCATTCATGATAAAAACTCTGACAAAATGGGAATCGAATTAACTTTCTTAACATAATAAAAAAAAACCATTTACCACAAGCCTTCAACAAACATTATACTCAATGGGAAATACTATATAATAATAATAATATACCCTCTACAATCAGCCAGAAGATAAAGTTTTCCATTCTTACCACATCTATTCAATATAGTACTATAAATAATTGTCAATACTTTTTAGAAAGAAATCAAGCTCTCATGGTTTTCAGCTAATGCAATACTATATTTAGGAATTCCTAAAGACTCTATAAAATAAAATTCCTAGAAATCGTTTGTATAGTAAAGTAGCAGCCTACAAAATTAGTATGCAAATGCCTATTTCTTTCCTAAAAGCAAATAATGAAGAGAAAAGAGATATATTTAAAAACAACACATTCAGAACTGTGCTTCAGAATTAGTTTAACTAAGGAGGTAAAAGTATATATAAAGAAAAGTGCAAAACGCTACTTCAGAAAATTAAAGAGGACATGAGGAAATGGCTCATGGATTTGGAGGATTAGTGTCATTAAAATAGAAATGCTTCCTGAAGTATTACACAGATTCAGCGTGGTTCCTATAAGGATACCTATGCCACTTTACAAAGAAATATATCAAACACACCTGAAATTCTAACGGATCATCCCCATCACCATCAATAATTAGAGCAAACCTCAAGAGAAAAGACAGGAGGCATAACTATCCCCAATTTTAAACTGTAAGACAAAGTGAGAGTAACAACAAGGTACTAGAATAACAGACCTTCAAATTAAAGGAATAAAGTAGAATATTCTGAGACAGACCCTCAGGTATAAGACCAGTTAAACATCAATAAAGATGTAAAAACATGTTGGGGACCAAGGAAAGCCTCAATATTTTTCAACAAGTGACACTCAGAAACTTGGTCAGTTACATGCAAAAAAAAAAGCAGAACTTATACCTCATTCTAATGCCACACACAAAATCAAATAAAAATGTATGAAAGCCTTGATAGAAGGCATGAAACCATAGGGTATGAAGAGCAAAACATACACAGAGCTCTCCATGATATTGAAGCTAAAGGCATCTTTAAGGAAGGAACCCCACTGACCAAACAAGTGGAAGCTAAGATAAACAATTGGAACTACATCAAACTAAGAAGATTCTGCACCTCAAAGGAAACAATGAGAGGGCCCATGCCGGCCTGGGTTCCATCCTTGGCATCCCATATGGTCCCCTGAACACTGCCAGGAGTAATTCCTGAGTGCAGAGCCAGGAGAACCCCTGAGCATTGCCGGGTGTGACCCCCAAAAAAGCAAAAAAAAAAAAGGAAACAATGACCATAAACAAAAACACTTCATGGAGTGGGAAATTATTTGCCTACCATTCATCTAATAAGGAGTTTATGTCAAAGATACATTGGCACTGGTAGAACTTTACAAGATAAACAATCATCTAATCCCATAAAATTGGAATAAAAGAAACTTCCTCAAAGAAAAAATGCAAAAGGTATATGAAACAATTCCCTGCGTCACTAATCTGGGGGATGCAAATCAAAACAATGAGCTATCATCTCATACCACAGAGATTGGCATACATCAAAATGAACAAGAACAACCAGTGCTGGAATGGATGTAGGGAGAGTGAAAGGAACTCACTCTGACAATTAATGGAAATGTTGACTTATCCAGTCCTTTTTGAAAACAATATGAAAACTCTTAACAATATCTAGAAATTTTGTTTCCATTTGACCTAGTAACTCCCCAAGGGCCCAGAAACAAAATGGAGAAAAGACTTTTTGCATCCTTCTGTTTCTTGCAGCAATATACACAGTAGCCTAATTCTGGAAACAGCACAAGTGTCCAAATAAGACAAGACTGGATGAAGAAACAATGTACATATACACAGTGGAATACTACACGGTCATAAGAATAAAGTCATGCAATTTGCTGCTACTTGGAGGGACCTGGAGATTCTCATGCTGAGTGGAGTTCGTTAAAGGGAGAGAGACCAACAGAGAGTGATCTCTCTGCTACATGGGATATTAAGAACCATAATTGTGGAATAACGAATACCCAAAGACAATGGAAACACATGATATGAGAACTGATAGTCATAGGAAACATGCCACTTGAGGGAGCTGAAGCTCAGGGCTGTGTGTGTGTGTGTGTGTGTGTGTGTGTGTGTGTGTGTGTGTGTGTAAGGGGTGGGTTGGTGGGGTGTCAGCACCTATGGTGGAGGGAAGTGTTCAACCAGGACGAGAGGTGGTGCTAAAAGGTGGTAAAATGCTGTGTAAAAACACTATTGGCAGCATTATAGCAAACCGTTGTCCTAGAATGAGAAAGAGAGAGAGGCACCTCTCATAGAAGCAAATTGATGGGTGGGAGGCTAATGGGGATGGAGAGCATTGGCTGAATGAAGTGGACACTGGTGAAGGGACCAATGTTGAGACATTGCATGCCTGAAAATCATGAATGACTTTGCAACTTCATAGTAGCTAAAAATTTTTTTAAAAGATTTGGAGTCAACCTAGGCATTCAAGGATATATGAGTAGATCATTCAATGTAGAGAATGGAATAACATGAAGCTATCAGGAGTAATGAGGACATGTAATTTGCTGCAACATGTATGGAACTGGAATATATTATAAGTGAAGTAGGTCAGATTAGGACAAACAGAATGATCTATCTTATCTGTGGTATATGATTAACTGGACAAGAAAATGCAATGTATAAGAAAGGGATTGCCTAGATCACCTATGACCCCCGAGGATAGCCAGAAGAAGGGCAGAGAAAGATAGAAATAAGCAGCTGGATGGACATTATGGACATCAGGAGTCAAGTGCTTTGGATGTATCAGCACATCAGGGATTCAGGGAATATAGAAGTAGTACAGCTATATAGACAAATCCCAAAACCAACGACAATGGAAATATGAGATTCAAACTAAAACTACACAACCTAAAAATGCACTATCTCTCCTGTTCCAACAATAAGAGTATTTTTATTTTCAGTTGCTTAATTTTCTTATGCATCTAAGGAGTAAGTCTCAACATTATCACCATTATACACATAAGAATTAAAAAAACAATATTAAAGGAAATGCTGACTTCCTAGTTTACTTGGCTATCATGTTTCATATCAATCTTACCATATATATCATATCACTGCTCCTCTCCCACCCACAAGCATAATTTACAGGTAAACTGAGGTATGTGGCATGTAGTTTGCTCCTAATAGCCCAGAATGAAAAATTCAACATTTGGTTTGGTAATTTTGGATTAGGATGATGAGTCTTGCTCTTCTTCATCTCTCCCTCCCCTACAGAGGAAAGTTATTTTCAACTCTCCATCTGTTTTCTGTTTAATGTGCAGAAAGGTTGCACATTTTTCAGGACCTTGTTCATAAGCAGTAGATTGTACAACAGTTTATTACACGAGTAGAGATTTTTATGGCTGGCTTTGTTGACTTGCCAACTGGAATAAAGAACATAACGTGCTTAGTGGTCCCTATCAAGGAAAATGAGAAAGCATTAAATACCAGTCAAATAGTCAAGCATTGAAAAGCAGATAATCAAATCCAGAACTTCATGGAGCATGGCTGTGAGAAAGGTTTTTTGTCATTAATAGAGCTTTTACCTCCCCAATTGTTTCTCATATCACCCATGTCACAGACTGTCATCCTAAAATGTTTTATGAGCAGTGTAACAGAACAGGAATAGGTTTTGATCCTGAAGAACTATGTCTACTTCAGTACCCGACCCCAGTAAATGCAGGACACCAAACTAGTACCCTGTAAAGAAGAGATTACTGTATATATATATATTTTTTCTTTACAGTTTGGTGTCCTGCGTTTACTGAGATTATATATATATATACATATATATATATATATATATATATATATATATAATCTACCTATGACCACCCCAATATTAGGGACATCCATCTGCAAATTACTGCTCATGACTTCCAAAATTCTGTTATAGGTGATGGAAAGCTTCCACAAAACTTCTAGCAAACAACATATTTCACCAATGCTAAAGTCAATTATAATGAGCTACTTCTTTTCAATTTGGGGTTGGGGGAAATGGCACACTGGGCAGTTTTCAGGGCTTACACCTGGCTCTGTGTTCAGGTCTCACTCCAGACAGCACTTGGGAACCATACAGGGTGCTGGGATCAAACTCAGGAAAGCCATGAGCAAAGGAAGGACCTTATCCATTGAACTCTCTCTCTCTCTCTCTCACTCACTGGCTTGCTCACTCTCTCTCTTGCTCACTGGCTTGCTACTCTCTCTCTCTCTCTCTCTCTTGCTCACTGGCTTTCTCTCTCTCACTCACTGGCTTGCTCTGTCTCTGTCTCTGTCTCTGTCTCTGTCTCTGTCTCTGTCTCTGTCTCTGTCTCTCTCTCTCTCTCTCTCTCTCTCTCTCTGGTCTCTGATAGACTAGTTTTGCCTCTTGCTTTTCTATACTTCTTCCAGTCCAGACCATCATGAAACTTGCAGAATAAAAGTTGATATTGGGGCTAAAGAGAAAGTGTAGTGGGTGGAGTGATTTGCCTGCATCTGGCTAACCCAGGTTGGGTGCTTGGACTCCTGAGTACTGCTAGGAGTAACTCCTGAATCCAGACCCTGAAGTAATTCTTGATATTGTTGGGCGTGTCCCTCACAAAAAAACAGTTTGTATTGACCTCAGAAATGCAACAGTTTTCTTCTTCTTAGTGTTTGATGCACATACTAACCCTTTGTAGACCCCACCCCTGACTAATTCAGTATGATTTTATTGCTAAGGTCTAAGATATTGTTAAATTTCATCATTGTGTTGTACAGCTTAGGATAAGAGCTTCTGACATAGTACTGCTTTATAATATTATTGGTGAGGAAATTGCCTGGAGACGTTATTGTCCAAAACAGGAGATGTCACTGTTAATACTGCTTCACTTCTTGTATTAAGATTATATAACCCTTTATTTATACAAAGCAATGCGCTAAAACTTCCAAGACTTCTCTTACCTCAGAAATAACAGGTGTGTGGTAACTTGCTATACCAGCTCAATTCCCCTCAGACATTTATTTAGTTTTTGTTTGTCTTGAGGCCACACTGAACTATGCTCAAGTCTTAACTCCTGTCTCTGCACTCAGGGATCACTACTGGTTGTGTTTAGGAGACCATGTGTGCTGCCAAAGATCAAACAGCAGTGGGCTGCATGAAAGGCAAGTGCCCTACTGGCTATTTTATCTCCCCTTCAGGAATTTAGTACTGGATGTGGAACAACAAAATTCAGAAGATATCAGGAACATGGGATAAATGTAGCTAAAGAAACAGTTTTATTTCCCCTGAGTTTATAGGGAAGGAAGTCAGGAAATTATCTTTAAACATCAAGGAATTTCAACCTAATTCTCCAATGTTAGTTGAGTATTAGAATTTTTGCCCATTTGAATAAAACAATCCTGGTTTTACTTCAGTCTGTGTACAAATATTAATAATCCCTCATCACTTATGATACAAGTTATAATTTAATATTAAGTTATCTAATCACCAAGCTCTGGATTAGTCCCATCAAAAGTTTAGTCAATACTTGTTATTAAAAGATGCTTTGTCAGTCAAAGAAATCTAAATTTTGGCACAAACTATAGACCACCTTTTAATTGTTCTTTCCCTAAATCTGACAGTAAACTCAGACTTATAGACAGCTAATACTCAAGGGACATTGATTGTCAACCTTGGATTTATCAGCTTAATAGACTCCTTGCCTTAATGCCACTTAAATCATAATGTAAGCATTGAAAGAATGTCAGGATTCTGATGATATAAATTGTATTTTTTAGAACTGTGAATGACTTGAGCGAGTCAAACAGTATGTGACTAAAGATAGTTCTCTTTAGTTTTCCCATGATTTATCACAGGCAAGTTCACAGCAGGTTAAAATAATTGAATGCTGTGATAGCATACACATTGGCATGATGTTATGAGCTGTCACCCATAATATATTTGTTATAAAGTTTAATTTCTCTGATAGAACTAATCTGCACACAATTTTTTTAGCAACAACACAGTTGAAATAACTTTTTTGTATAGAATCACTGCATTTTTACAATGCCTCATCCCAAGATAAAGATTAAATGAAAAGACATAGGAAATGACTAAAGTCATTTTATTGGCAGATTCTGCAAATAAAATTTAAGTTTATTCTGATCAAATGTTAATTTTTATTGGAGGATAAAGAAATGCTCTTTATAGATATGGTTGTAATTCAGGAAATTTGCCTTGCAGACTCAGTTTATATCTACTGCCTCTTTCAATTTTCCTTTACTATTTATTTATTTTCTACTATTCTCCCAATATGATCTTTCCTATACTCATAAGCTATATCTCTGGCCAAGTAATTTTGCCAATATTTAATCAACTGCTGTTATATGAGGACAACAAAAGATGACTTACATTCTCATCATAAATTAGAGATAATGATTGTGTGACATTTATATTTGGCTGCAAAAATGGAATTTTCCTTATTTTTATTTAGATCTACTTAAATTCTATGTTAAGTCCCTATTTGGTTTAACTATTACAACAGAATCTTAGTCAAATTAGGATGGAGGACACAGGATTCACCTGACTTGCAATTTGCGGTCCTGAATGACAATGCCATCATTCTTTTAGTAACAGTCTGCAGGAAAATCATTAAGAACTCTGTGCTTCTTCCTAGGTTCACCACCATCATGTCATCTTTCTTGACTTTCCCAGCACTCCTTCCTAAACTTGGAAAGTCCTAACTGATCTACAGAGATGTTTTCCTAACTTTACATATTATTTCCTCGGTGTTATGACCAAGAAGATTTTAAACATGAATATATAAATTTCTATGGCTTAGATTTTGCTTTTCACTTCCTAGAGCACTAATGATGTTGCTACATTATTTGGGAAAAACCACTGAATATACTGGGAAAAACGTATGGATTAAATATCACCCTGTATTTTCTCACTACGTAGTAAAACCCTAAGAATGTGTGGGATTCTGAGGCAATAAGGCTGACTTCCATATGTTCTCAAAGCAGTTCATAAAAACAATTAGGAAGACAAGTCCCAGGGCTGGAGCGATAGCTCAGCAGGTAGGGCGTTGCCTTGCCCGCAGCCGGCCCATACCGGCCCAGGTTCGATCCCCAGCATCCCATATGGTCCCCCCGAGCACCGCCAGGAGTGATTCCTGAGTGCAGAGCCAGAAGAAACCCTGACCATTGCAGGGTGTGACCCCCCCCCAAAGAAAGAAGACAAGTCCCAACAGCAGCAGCCACACCCAACAACTAAACTAATACTCTCTGCAGAGACACCAAACTGAAAAATTGCAGGTACCTTGATGCTCAGGCTTAGTTCTCCGTAGTATTCTTCGAGTGGGGATGAGAATGTCCCCAACCCCACCACACTCACCTTCCAAAGAAGCTAGCTACTTGGTCAAATTTTTGGCTCAGACCATAGATCCTGGCTTGTTTTAACTCTGGCCTAAGAATTACTAACCTGTTTGTTGGACTTGTGTTAAGTCCTTGTCTAAAGATTTACAAACCTGTTTGTTGCTAGTTAAGCCTTCTGTTTTATTGTTTTTGTTTGTTGAGTTTAGTTGACTTCTATTTTACTTTCCCATCTAATTTGCTGGACTTTTACTGGAATTTCTGTATTGAACAATTAGGAGCTGTTGCATGGCCACATATGTGTCCGCTTAGTCCAAAGACTTCTAGGGTGGGGAACACAAGTGGAAATCATATATATATATATATATATATATATATATATATATATATATATATACATATATATATGTATATATATGTGTGTGTGTGTGTGAACATATATGTATATATGTGTGAATATATATATGCAGATATATATACTCTCTGCAGAGACACCAAACTATGAATATATATTCATATATATTCATATATATATATAGATTAGTCCCACCAAAAGACCTTAGTCAATAGTTTTTATTAAAAGATGCTTTTTCAGAGAACTTGTTTCAGTTTTTTATATATATATGCATATAAAAGACTGAAATATATATATATATATATACTATATATCACTTGTATTACTTGTCTTCCCATTGTGTTGTTTATTAATTTACTCCAGAGGGCACCAGTAACATCTACATACATCCTGTAGCATACTAGTGTAGCCCAATGGCATCTGTTCACTCCAGGAACACGAAAAACCTCAAACCATTCCTTCAGGTCATGGAATGAGGTCTATAATTGTTACCGGTTTTGGCATATCAAATACAACATGGGTAGCTTACCAGGCTCTGCTGTGTGGGTGGTATACTCTCAGTAGTAGGCTCTCATCTCGTGCATTTACTGATGAACTGCAATGGGGAGAGATAGACATGTGAGGTAAATGCCCTTCCCGCTGTACTATTGCTCAGGCCCCAATCCCCTTTATTCTTAGGTGAGAACTTCTCCAGTCTACGTACCTTAATTGTCATTAACCCACACAGGTTTTGAAAGGGTTTAGAAAGATGGCTCTGGGGCCAGAGAGTACAATGGGCAGGGTACTTTCTTGCATGCTGCCCTCCAGATACAACCTGAGTACCACTAGGAGTGATCTTTAAGCACAGAGCCAGGAGTCAGCCCTGAGCACTGCTGCTGGGTTTGGCCCAACACCCGCAACCCCGAAATAAAAAGGTGACTATGATTCACCAAAGAAAGAGGAAAAAAAATCTTCGTAAATGCAAAGATACAGACTCAAGAAACCAGATGTTAAGCTAAGAGTAAAAACTAAAAAAAGGAAGAAACAGCTTGCTTGCTTTTAGCCTTTAATGTATATCCTCCTCCTCTTGATTTTTTTGAATACTGTAAAGCTATAGGCTACACTGGTTATTTTATTATTATTATTATTATTATTATTATTATTTGCTTTTTGGATCACACCCAGTGATAGGGGTTACTCCTGTCTCTGCACTCAGGAATTACTCCCAGAGGTGCTTGGGGAACCATATGGGATGTATCCCATATATATATATATATATATATATATATATATATATATATAAGGATTATCTATATGGGATGTATACATGGGATTATATATGTCAGATTATGTATGGGATATATATATATATATATATATATGGTTCTCATATATATGGGATATATATGGTTTCCATACATGTATATAAAGACTGAATCAGAAGAAATAGAAAAAGAACATAAATTCCATCAAGTTCACTGATGAAGATAATAGTTCAGAAGATGAGACCAACTCTATTAATTCCTAGATAAAGACTTCAGAGATAATATGTTGATGATACTGAAATTTTAAAAAATGATATGTATTCATAATGAGAATAGAAATTATAGAGCAGAAATGAGAAAACTATAAACAGAAATCAAAAAACTGAAGTGTTTGGTAGGTGAAATTTATTTTTTTTTAAATTTTTATTTTTACAATTACAAAGATATACAATTAAAAGTTCATATTTGGGTTTTGGTCATACAGTGTAGCAGCACCCATCCACTACCAGTGCCCATCTCCCACCACCAACGTCCCGGTTCCCTCCCCCTCCCCCAGCCCTCCTCCATGGCAGGTTCTTTATTTCTTTCCATTTCTCTCTCTTTCTCTTTTCCTTCCTCTCCAGACTATGGATTACAGAACATACATTAAAGGGTTGTCATGTGTATCCTTTTGCCTCTATTTAATGCTCAGTTCTAGGTTGGCATTAGTACCCTCACAATTGTTAGCACACTGTTCCATTTTCTGTCTTACCTAGCCTCTGACTCCCACACGTTTGTGATAATTTCCACCTTTGACAGGACCTCCTGATGTATGTTTCACTTGACCTTGGATATTGGTATCATAATATGTACCTATATATTTATGTTATGCAGATAAATGCAGTCATTCTGTAACTGTCTCTCTCCTTCTGGCTAATTTCGCTCAACATAATCTTCTCCATGTCCATCCATTTGTAGGCAAATTTTATAACTTCATTTTTCCTAACAGCTGCATAGTATTCCATTGTGTAGATGTACCAAAGCTTTTTATCCAGTCATCTATTTTCGGGCACTCGGGTTGCTTCCAGATTCTGGCTATTGTGAATAATGCTGCTATGAACATAAAAGTAGGGATGGTGTTTCCGCTGCGTATTTTTGGTTTCCCAGAGTAGATTCCCAGGAGTGGTATGGCTGGGTCAAATGGGAGTTCAATTTCTAGTCTTTGGAGGAAAGTTGGTAGGTGAAATTTAAAAACTGAAGTGGAAGGTTTGGTGGCAGAGTAAGCAACTGAAGATAAAATCAGTATGTTCTAAGGCGGAATGTAGGAGAACTCTATAAAACAGCAGAACATGAAAAAAATCTCAAAATAAGTGAACAACACACACGAGAACTGTAATGTAAGTTCAAGAGGAACAACATAAGAATCATCAGAGATAATGTTGATTAAGAATCATTAGTAAGAGCATTAAATAGAGGCAAAAGGATACACATGACAACCCTTTAATGTATGTTCTGTAATCCATAGTCTGGAGAGGAAGGAAAAAGAAAGATAGAGAAATGGAAAGAAATAAAGAACCTGCCGTGGAGGAGGGGCTGGGGGCGGGGGAGGAACCGGGGGACGTGGTGGTGGAAGATGGGCACTGGTGGCGGGATGGGTGCTGCTACACTGTATGACCAAAAACCAAAAATGAACTTTTTTAATTGTATATCTTTGTAATTGTAAAAATAAAAAATTTGATTAAGAATCATTAGTAAAAATATGCTCTGAATCCCTTATCATCAATGAAATGCAAATAAAAACAATTACCAGCTATCATCACACAACAGTAAGTCTTTTACATACAAAAAAAGGATTCGAACAACCAGTGTTGGCATGGATGCAGGGTAAGGTGATGGTGGTGGAAGGAAGCCTCATCCACTGATGGGGATGTTAACTAGTTCAATATTTTGAGTAAACAACATGGACACACCTCAAAAAACTAGGTACTCCATTACTGTATGACTCAGCATTTCCACTCCTGAACATCTTACCCAAGGGCCTAAAAGCTCTCTTCATTAAAGACACTTTCACTCCTATGGTTATTGTAGTATTTATTCACAATAGCCAAATCTGGAAACAACCCAGGTTTCCAAGAACAGGTGACTGAATAAAGAAACTATGGTACAAGTACACAATAGAATACTGCCTGACTTTAATGGGGAAAAATGTCTGGATCTGTAGAATAACTTGCTGAGTGAAGTTAGAAGTACAGATAGAATGATCTCTCTCATATATGGGATATAAAGAATCTCTCACACATGGGATATAAACAAACAACAAATGCCCAAAGATAACAGAATCTGAGAACTGGTCTTCAGAAGGATGCCTACAACAGGAATGGGGGTGGGGCTCTGGGCCGTGGAGAAGGAGCTGACTCTAAGGTGAAGGGTGTAGTGCTGTAATGTTTTATGTACAAAAAACTACTAATGACAGCTTTGTTAACCACATTGCCTAAAGTAAAATAAGTTATTTTGGAGGTCGGGGCTACAGTCATCAGTGTTTAAGGCATATTCCTAGCTCTGTACTCAGAGATGACTCCAGGCAGGAGTTAGGATGCCATACAGAGTGCTGGGGATTGACTACAGATTGATCATTTGAAGGCAAGTGCCCTGTCACTGTACTATCTCTTTAGTCCAAAAGCAAAATATGTTTTAAATTAAAGCATCAAAAAAGTTTTCAACATAATACTGTAATAAAATATCTGTATTATTATTATTGTAAATCACTAAACTAAATGAAGAATAGAGTTGAAAGATATTTCTTTGCAAAGGATGAAGAAGAATTTTAAAGATTTTTTGAGCCACATATGGTCTGCATTGCTTATTCTGGTTTTAGTAGAGCTGAGTAATGGTGATAATTGCAGCTGGGAATACAATAGGGCATTTGTTAATGTAGGATATCTGTTTTGACAGAGAATTCTCATCTATGTATAAGATATCACTGACTGAATACACTCAAGATTATTTCTTATGTCACAGTAAAATGTGAGTTAAGTTCGGGGTCTTCACATAGCCTTTTGATATCAAGAATCTATTGACACTGCAGGGAAACTGTGGATGGAAGAAGGAAAGAGATGCTAACATTCAAGAATTATATATATACATATATATACACACATATGTATATATACACATATATATACACATGCATATATATATATATAAATTCTGAAATGAGAGGAGGGCTCTGTACAACTATAGACTGATAGTTGATTTTTGCCTGCAAGTTATCGTTAACTTCCTACTGAAGGTAAGGTAAATTTCCTTTTAATTAACCTTATTTTCCCCATCAAAGTAGCCTAGCTACCCACTCTAAGATCCCATACTATTTATGATATTTATTTTCTAAATGTACATAAGTTATTAAACTATGTGTTTTTAATTAAGTTTTATTAATTGTCCAGAATTCTTTTCTGAACAATTTTTATAAAGATGGTATGTCAGATCCCTATAAGCACTATTATAAACTGAATAGCTATCACAAATTGAATAGCTAAAAACAGCAGAAATTTATTATATCTCAGCTCTGGGTCTTCTAGGTCTTCTAGGTCGAGAAGTTAACATGATGAACGACCTAAAACCTGAGCTGTGCAGGAGGAAGAGAGTGGCATGGAAATCCTTCAAAAAGCATAGAAGAAATAGCTAAAAAGACAAAAGAACCTCGGCTCTGGGCACGTCTCTTCAACTCCACCATTCTCCCTGCATTAACATACGCCTCAGAGACCTGGGTCTACGAAAGCAGGATGAGAATGCTATTCAGGTCTCCCAGAGAGGAATCGAAAGAGCTATGCTTGGAATATCACGCCGCACTCAAGTGAAAGAAGGAATCCGGAGCTCCGACCTCTGTCGCTGTTCCAGAGTCAGGGGCGCTGTCTCGTTTGCCAAGGCATCGAAAATCAAATGGACTAGACATGTAATGCCATTTGGAGACGATCACTGGACTAGAGCCGTTACCGACTGGATTCCATAGGATGTCAAAAGATCATGTGGCCGCCCACCTACGAGATGGTCAGACTTCTTCGTCAAGACCCTGAACGAACAGTTTGAGGCTATTGGTATTTCTGAAGCAACCAGATGCCACTGGGTTACACTGGCACGTGATAGGGTCTAATGGAAATGTTACTGGTGCCCGCTCGAGCAAATCGACGAATCACGGGATGTCAAGTGATCAAGTGATCAGCTCTGGAGATGAGGGTTATGGTCTCAGAGGGCTCTCAGTGTGGAATTATTCTGAGGGCTCTGAGGAAGAATCTTATCTGTGGTTTTTCTCTTTGATTCTGGTGATGGCCAGTAATCCTTGATGTATCTTGATTTATAGATGAAATATCTTCAATTTCTGTCTCCATCTCACATTGTGTTCTCTTTGTTTCTTCATACAGCCATCACATTGGATTAGGGCTTGCCCTAACAATTATAACCTGAAAAAATGTGCAAGGACTCTACTTACACATGAGGTCATTGTCACAGTTGGGGGCGGTAAAAACTTCAACCTTTATTTCTTTTAAGGTGGGACATAGTCAGCACACAATAGGTGATCAAGAGCATAAGAATGTTAAGAGTGGAGTTTGGTGGGCTTCAGACATAAAGAAGATATATGAAATGGTGCTAATGAGCTTTATTATTTTAACCTTATATCACTTGTCACTTGTCTTCCTGTTGTTCATCGATTTGCTCGAGCGGGTGCCAGTAACATCTCCATTCATTGGAAGTAGGTCCATATAAATTTCGAAAAGAACAGTACTATTATAGCTTCTACCTTGAAGAATGTGGAATTTTTCTTTTTAAAAAAATTTTATGGCCATGGAACAATGAAGTTGAAAATATTGCACATTCTGTACCCTTCTTCTATTTTCAATTTACAAATGTTGTATTCAAAATAACAGAACAGTATGTCTTTTGGTTACCTAGCAGAATTAAAAAATAAAGACCAAAGGACCCATAGCATCCATGTCACCTTCCAAGAAAACTCAGCTTGGTACCTGATTAAGAAATGGATTTTCTGGTGAATTTTACCCCCCTTTTTTTTTTGCAGAGGTCTGTATTTGGAAATTATTTCCAGCTGATGGCAATTCAGTCCTATTTTGAAACAGATGACTTAAACTGTTAAACTTTCACTGAGGATAAAATTTATTTTCTCCAATTTCATCTAAGTCCTCTATTTGATCCAACCCAATCTGTGAAGTGCAAATGGAGAACAAAGTAATTTCTTTATGAACTTACTCCTCTTATGCCAGTGGAAAGTCTATCACCATTGCACCATTGACCATTGACCCATGATATTTGAGCTTTGTCAAACCATCTCACTAGATTAAGGCACAACCTAAATCTTTTCCACAAAGTTTCAAGGACATTTTTGCTTTTTTTCCTTATTTGGTGGTACTTATTACAGTCTTCCATATTTGAAAATCATGTTTCCCCTTCTCAAGTATTAAATCTCTTGAATCTGTTCCATAAGATTCAAGATGCAGGGGCCGGAGTGATAGCACAGCATGTAGGGTATTTGCCTTTCACGTGGCTTACCGGGTTCAATCCCCGGCATCCCATATGGTCCCCTGCAATGCCAGGAGTAATTCCTTAGTGCAGAGCCACGAGTAACCCCTGAGCATTGCTGCTTGTGACCCAAAAAGGGAAAAAAAAAGATTTAATATGAATAGGAAGAAGTCAGTGGAGAGAGGGATATCAAAGACTCTGGAAAGAAAAAATGGACTTGGGAGTTAATCTTTGAGAAACTAAGGTCTAGGTCCAGGATCAAGTGGTATGGCTTTTGCTCTGCATATGGAGTGCCAATCAGTGGAAAACTTGAGATTCACTAGAAGCTAGCTCCTTCTTTTTGGATTTCAGCATAACACCTGGAAATAACTCTATGAAATATTCTTTTTCAATGATATCAGTATAAAATTCCATGTTTTTAATTTATATGCTATGAATTCATTGTTTACAGTAGACAGCTGGGCATACAATGTTCCCACGTCCAGTCCCACTACCTAGAATCCTCTAGGTATCCCTCCACCACTTATTCCAGATTCTCTCCCTCCCTAAAACTGACTCCCTGACAGTTACATGTTTTAAGTTTAATTATTGCAATTTGTGTCCCACGTTATGGTAGTGTTGGAACCAGTGGTTTGGATATAGTTCCTCGACTTTGAGTCACAAAGGCTTTTACGAAGATATTCTGTCCCTAAAATAGTAATAAAGAGTAATTACTCTTTATTTTCAGCCCTGCTTGCTACGCCTTGATTTTGTATTACATATGAGGGGTTGCATCTATCTTTCCTGTAAGTCCTTTACACATGCTTATGTTAGTACAAAGAATTTTTTGTATACACACAGAAAGATTATGCATTGGTAAATTAGTTATTTCTGGACATCTGTCATATTTCCTAACTAAAAGCCTAAGTTGCCCTTAGACTTATTCTCATTCCTTGCACTCCAAAAGGATGGTCCCACATTGGGACTAAATTTTCACTCCTTACTTCGATATGGGACAACTAAGTGTCATGCACAATGTTCTAAGGGGATGGTGATCAGCCCCAAACAGAACTAGGGAACCCACAGAACCCCAGTATGTGTTGGGTACGCCCATCAGCCCCAACAAAGTAGGACCTATAGTTTCCCACTAATCCTCGGAGTGTGTAAATGGTCCTTGGTGTTGGCACATTCACTGAGTATGGAGGGAAAGTCCTGTCCCAAGGGACAGAGGAAGAATTCTGTCTCCCCTAGGTGCATCTGCAGTTGGAAGAATTTGAAAGTGGTGACAGCTAGCGCGCGTTATAATAATAGGGCCATAGACTCAGGAATCCCAGTATCATAACTTCTCAATTAGGGTGGGAGGCGATCTCCCATCTATTTTCTTTTTAGACGTCTTCAAAATGTTTCTCTTTGTTTTCATTTTTATTAAGACAGCTTGATTTTCAAAGTTGTTTAAAACATAATTGTTTCAGACAACACTGTATAATGTTGCAACACCACCATTGTGTTCCTGGGGTCCCTACCATCCCCTCACCTACCCTTTGGAAAACATATAACAAATTTATTTTATATTTGTTGCTACAACAAAACTTAAACAAAAAGGAAAATTGAATATTCAGCAGATAATCAACAAGTCAATTTGTAATAATTAATTGCTATGTGATTTTAACCTATGTAAAGGAAATTCAAATCACTAAATTCAATATAGTATAATGCAAACTAAATTGTCAAAACTCATATCTAAAACATATTGCATTAAATTTTATTTTGTACTTGAACTTTGCTGCAGCAATCATCATAACCTCCATGCCATAAATGAGGATTCATTTTTTGTTGTTCCTTTGGCAGACATATAATGAATTTATTTCCCAGAATATTTCTAATTACACATAAAATATTTTATATTTTAGTACCTTGATTCCAAACTAGAAGCACAACAAACTAGCTTAACTTCTGCTTGCCTTAGTCTTCTCCTTTATATTATGAATCATGTAAAATGATTATGGTTGGCCTCAAAATGTTGCCAGGATACAACATGAAAAAGAATGA
The DNA here is from genome assembly GCA_021461705.1 of Cryptotis parvus. Lineage (NCBI taxonomy): Eukaryota > Metazoa > Chordata > Mammalia > Eulipotyphla > Soricidae > Cryptotis > Cryptotis parvus. Next base: position 18,247 of record JAJIBD010011611.1, on the reverse strand, counting down.
AAAGTATTCAGCACATGGCCCATCCAGCTCAGACTTTGACAAAATTCTTAAATTCTCCATGCTGGCCCGGGTTCGATCCTCGGCATCCCATATGGTCCCCCGAGCATCGCCAGGAGTGACTCCTGAGTGCAGAGCCAGGAGAAACCCCTGAGCATTGCTGGGTGTGGCCAAAAAAAAAAAAAAAAAAAAAATTCTTAAATTCATCACCTGGAAATTTACACAAACTAGATTTGAATGACAACTGAAAATGTATGTATTCTCATAGTACTGTCACTGTCTGTCTTCCCGTTCATCATCGATTTGCTCGAGCGGGCCCCAGTAACATCTCCATATGTCCTGTCTCATGCTAGTAGAGCCCAAGGGCATCTGCTTGCTCCAGGAACATAAAGAGCCTCAATCAATTCGGAATGAGGTCTATAATTGTTACTGGTATTTGGCATATCAAATACAACATAGGTAGCTTGCCAAGCTCTGCCGTGAAGGTAGCATACTCTTGTAGTCATCTCTAAGTCCAGCATTTATCGATGAACCATGCTGCCGCAGCGGCTGCTGAGCCAGGCTGATCTGCTGGGTGGAGTTCTGACGAGAGGGAAGTCTGGATGTGGAAAATGGAGGCCCTCATGGAGTGGGGGTCATCTGGCTTGTTGCGAGGCTCTGCTGGGGTGGCGGGCCAGGGCTAGAACCCGCCATCCCTCCTGGGTGCCTTGTGAGCGGCTGGGCACAGGGAGAGCAAGTAGCAGCTCTGCCCCATGTCTGTGAGTCTCTGGACCGGCATACCTGAGCCGGATTTAAAAAAAGACTGCTGCAGGGTGGAACTCGATGAGCCGGGCTGTGATAGGCTGGTCTGCTGGGTGGAGTTCTGACGAGGGGAAGTCGGATGTGGAAAATGGAGGCCTCATGGAGTGGGGGGTCATCTGGCTTGTTGCGTGGCTCTGCTATTCTCATAGCACAAAAATTTTTATTTTCAGGGATTCTTGGAACATAAATTCTGCAGCAATACTAACATCTCAATAAAATTTTTCATTAAACTTGTTTTATTAACTCCTTTTTTTTCATCAGGAAATTCCCGTGCCAGGCAGGCCTTTTAAAAATGAAATCCCACAACAGAGCTGGAGTACACAATAATACATTTATTATGTATTAAATAAATACATTTATTCATTTTCTTTAACCCTGCAGAATACACTGGAGTGTGGTAGGGCATAATGATTAGTTTCAAGATGGTAATCCTACGGTGGTTTTTATTTTTTATACTGAAAGTGGACTGTACGTGGGTAGTATCATGCTGAGTGAACTGAGTCAGAGGAAGAGGGGGAAGTCAGAATGATTGCACCCCTTTGTGAGTTATAAAGAAACACAGTAGAAGAAAAATACCCAAAGGCCAGAATGGCTACTCCTTAGTAGAAAGCTTGCCACCATTGTGGGGAAGGGCAGTTAGGTCAGAGAAGGGACAATGATCGCGGTAAATGATCATTTTGTAGAAGAAAACCACAGCATCTAAAAAGGAAAAATGAAAAAAATTGAAAAGTGTCTGACATAAAGGCAGGCAAGGGGCGGATGGAAACTGGGGACGTTGGTGGACTGTGGATGCTGGTAAAGAGATGGGTGTTCAAACATTGTAGAACTGAAACTCAATCATGAACAACCTTGTAATATTGTACCTCATGCTGATTCAATTTTTTAAAAGATTGAAAAAAATAAAGTAGGGGCTTTACCATCTGTACCAATATCCCTCCACCACAGTCCTGTGGACTCTTGAGCCCATTTCCCCCTTCACTACATAGATGAGTTCTGTGATGAGAATCTAGGGATTTGTTTTAGGTATTAAATATTCTGTATTTTTCTTACTTTGTTCCTTTATATACGATATGGTAGTGAGATGATTAGTATTCGTCTTTATCCTTCTTGTTTCCTATTTTATGATCCTGTACAATTACATCTGGAATGTCTATACCACCTTTTGTTTATACACTCATCTTTCTTTAGGCACCTGGGTTGTTTCCAGATCTTTGCTATTATAAACTATATATTCAAAATGATATGTGTGAGTTGGGGATGTAGTTCGGTGGTAGAATTCTTGCTTTGCATGTGTGAGGCCCTGGATTTGATCACAGTACCCCCTCCATTCAAATCCAGGACCTCACACGTGCAAGGCAAGAGCTTTAACACCAACCTAAATCACTGACTCCTATTTATCTTTCTGAATTAGAGTTTTGTGTAACAATTATACCTAAAGAAAAAGAGAAATCTGTTTCCCCTAAGTGCTGCTTAGAGGTCTACTTGTTGCTTCTGACTTTTTGATATGGACCATTCTCACAGGCATTAAGTGACATTTTGTTGTTTTGATTTGATTATCTTACCTTAATAATGAGCAATGATGAAACTGTTTCATGTTTCTACCAGCCAGTCAGTGCTTTGGATATATCATGTTATGGCCTGTAGTGTTTCAGCTGGGAAATAAGCTGCAGGTCTAATAAAGCTTTCTTCTCATAAATGTCTTGTTTTAATACTTTTAGGATTCTTCTTCACCTTTGACTTTTGACATTTTTTGTTTTAAGAGACACATCTCGCAGTGTTCATGGGCTACTAACTCTGTACTAAGGAATTAACACTGATGGTGCTCTGGGAATCATATGTAGCCCAGAGTTAGTGCATATAAGGCAAACACCTTAATCCTCTCTCCATCCCCTGAGTCTTGCCATTTTTATTACATGTCTATTGGTGTTTGACTTGTTTGCTAAAACCTACTTTTCTGAATCTTGTCCCTTCTCAGATGGGGGCGTTCTTGGCTACTATTACTTCTTCAATAAAAAAAACTCTGCCGTGGGGCTGGAGTATAGTCCAGCGGGTAGGGCATTTGCCTTGCACGCGGCTGAGCCGGATTCGATCCCCAGCATCCCATACGGTTCCCGAGCACGGTAAGGAGTAACACCTGAATGCATAGCCAGGAATAACTCTTGAGCATCACAGGGTGTGACACACCCCAAAAAAGGCAAAAACAAAACAAACAAACAAAAAAAAAAAACTCTACCAGGTCTGTTTTCTCTCCTCCTGGAAATACTGATGCAAATGTCATTCTTAAAAATCTTATCTTCATTTTATTGTTTTTCTTTGTTTCTTAATAATTTTCTCTACTTTTTCCTCAAGTTTACCAATTCAGTCTTCAAGTTTATAATTCTGCTATTTTATTTTTAATCCAGCAACTATAATCTTTATTTCAGTGACTTCTGTTTGAATTTTTTCTATTTCCTAGTCTTATAAAAGTTCTTTTGTATTAATATCTCCGTTCATAAAATATCTTTAAAATTATTGCTTTGAAGTTCTTACTAAGCAGTTTGGATGGCTCTGATGTGTTCTTCCTAAATATTTGTCTTCATCCATCAATTCATGTTGATGGTGATATTTGAGGACTATAAGGAAGCCTAAGGGCTCTGAGGAGGTTTCAAGCAGAGCTGAGGTTCACAATCACAAATTTCAGAGAGCAACTGTGATTCTGAGTCTGTGTGATTAAAGAACTGCTGGAAATTGTGTGACTCTGAGTTTGTGTGATTAAGAAACTGCTGGAAATTAGAGCACATTAGTGTCCTGCAGCAACAGATGTTAACAGATGAGTCTCTATGACAACCAAAGTTTCTGGATGTAGCTGTGACATCAAATTCAAGGTTCCTCGGCAATAGTTGGGGTCTTGTCACTGAGCACTCCCATAGCTCTGTGTTTGCCATTGCAAGGCAATGACTGGATATCAAAATCAAGTGGAGTTAGGTAGATTCTTATGGGGTGAGATTATATCAAGTCCTATGGCACCAAGGTAAAGTGGGATTAAGCTACAACCAAAATTTCAAATACTAGGTATTTGGGACACCTGTGCACCAAATTCAGAATTGAGCTAGCAAGTGCTAAGGAACAATAGTCTTCAAGTATGAACAACCTCAGAGAGGAGCATGAGTCATGATTCCTAATCCCTAGGTACAATGAAGTGTCAAGTTTGATCTGGCCTGGATAGTCACAAGAGTCAGTGCCCAGTGGCCACTCTATGCCCTATATTAACAAACTTAGGAGACAGCTTACAGGATAAGATGTGAAGACCTGGTAACGCCGCACAAATTGCAGAGAGTCTGGCACAGAGACACGGGATTTCAACTCATGAGTGCTTGTGAACATTTGTGTACCAAGTGTAGGTATAACAAGAGTCTTAAGATCAGTAGTTCCAAGAGGTGCTTCTGAACCAAGATCAAGAGGACATAAGTGCAACCAGAAATATAAGATTGCCTGTACCTTTCCACCCCCAAACTAGTTTGCTGTGGTCACATAGTCGTCGTGATAGCTAGGAAAATAATCAAGAGTTGACCTAAGAAAAGACTTGGGTCTCAGTCACAGAACATGCATTCTGGGTCTTAATGAAAGTGCGTTAGCAAATAGGGACCCCCTTGCTAATTCTGGGAGGTCTACCAGGTGCTATTTTACTGTAGAGGCACCATTTTCTTGCTAGCAATCAGATGTAGACCGGCAGAGGTTCAGTCTGTTTATTTTCTAGACTAAGACAAATTTCCCTCAACCCTGAGTTAGTTCAGCTATTCGCTAAATGTGAGTATAATTAACCTTCAGATTTTTTCCTTGGGGTAATCACTTATAGATGATCCCAATATGGCATTTGCAAACAAAATTGGGGAAAGATCACCAAAATTGCACCTGCTGGTGACTTCAATCTGTGTGTCTACCCACATGTGAGTTTTTTAACTCACGCCTTGAGATTGTAACTATATAGTAATGTGTTGTTTGATATAATCATCCTATTCTCCAAAGTCAAGTTCAGCATATTAGAAATTGCTTATAAGTTGTAGTCGGTTGCTCTGTGGTGGGGTTTCTTCTTGGAGAGGAAGCATCTTTAACTCTCTCTGTACTGCTCCGTCATTTGTTCTGAGAGATTTATTTTTATGATAGAACACTTGCATTGCATATGTGAGACCATGGACTTGGTTCCTGACACTGCACTGAGAGCAGAGGCTGTGGTAGCAGGAAAAGAAGAGGGAAAAGGGGAGAGGAAATTGAGGAGAAGGAGGAGGAGGAGAAAAGGAGAAGTAGAATGATGAGAAGAAAAAAGATGGAGAGAAGAAGATGGAAAAGAAGGAAGAGAAAGAAGAGAAGGAGGAATGAAGGAAAAGGAGGAAGAGGAGAAAGAGAAGAAAAGGAAAGGAGAAGTAAGAGGAAGAGGAAAAGGAGAAGGAGGAGGTAGAGAAGAAAGAGAAGAATGAGGGAGAACGAGGAGGAGGAAGAGAATAAAAAGGAGGATGAGGAAGAAAAGGAGGAGGAAGAGGAGGAAGAAGGGGAGGAGGAAAGCATAGAACAAATGCTATCTGTCATCTATCTCACTTTGCTATATTTCCTGATAATATCTTATCATTTGAGAAAGATATGCAGTTATGTACAAATATTAATCTCCTCTGCTTCTTCAGCTGGGATTGCTTATGCCTAACAATGTTTTCATCACTTTTTATATTTTTCTTTATACTGCTTCTTCTTGAGTAGAAATGAAGATCTGGTGCAAATTAACAAACAGTTCGCAAATGTGTTCTCAATAAAGATAAGGCAGGGCTGGAAAGGTAATAGAGAGATTAAGATGCTTGTCTTGCACACAACTGACTCCAGCTTGATTCCTAGCACTGCACAGGATCCCCAGACCACTGCCAAGAGTGGTTCAAAACAAAACAAACACAGAAAAGCAGAGATGGCATGTCTTACAAACGAAGCTGCTTTCTGACATAATAAAATGGGCTTATCATAATTACTAATGGCAGACCTTTCCTGGTTTCAGCAATGCTGACCTTTCCATTGGTTCTTAATTTTTTTTAATTTGCTTTTGGGATCAAGACCTCTGTGATGTTCAGGGGTTACTCCTGGCTTTTCATTCAGGAATTACTTCTGATAGTGCTCAGGGGACCATATGGGATGCTGGGGATTGAACAGGGGATGCAAGGCAAATGACCTACCAGCTGTACTATCACTCTGTTCCCTTGTTCTTAATTTTTAAGGGCCAGAGTGATAGTTAGTGGGAGGGTGTTTGCTGATCATGCTGCTGACCTGGGTTCAATCGCTAGCAACTTCTATGGTTCCTGACCCCCCTAGGAGTAATCCCTGAGCACAGAACCAAGATTAAGTCCTGAGTACTGCCAGATATGTCCCCCAAACAAAAACTTTTATGTTAAAACTCCCCATGTTGCAATACTCTCCACACCTAGTTAGTCTGATCTATTTTGGCTATTGCATACCTCTGCCCTCGCATAAATATAGTATACTTTAAATATCTATATCCATTTTGTTCGTATTTATTTGAATATAAATATGAATCACCAACATGACAAGGCACTAGCCTCAGGCAACCATATGCTAACGTCCAAGCTCGAAAAGCAGTGCAGAGAATCTATAAAGGAAGACTTTAAAGAGAGAAGAGAAGCCAATACTGGCTGATGCAGCAGAAGTCAGGAAAAGCATTTGCAACAATGTGCTAATAATTATTGGAAATGATAATACCAGCCTAGAACTGAGCATTGAATATAGGCAAAAGAATATACATAATAACCTCCACCTCCATGTCGGTGGGCATGGCTGTGAGCTCCCAACCACCAGAGTCAGCAAGCCTGGAAGGAGACACTCCAGACCCACAGCTGCACCAGCAACACTGGAAGAGATACGATCCAGACCCAACCACTCCAGACCAACAGCTGCGCTGCTCTGCCCCACGTGGAAGCAACCCATGGAGTTCCAGAGGGCAGTAAATGGTTTGGACTGCCCATGGTCGAGTTCAACATAGCTCCAAGGGTTCATTCACACATGCAGGGAGGGCCATGCTGGCCGGACTTGGAGCAGGATTTGAGCTCCTCCCTCCCATTCCTCCACCTCCATGTCGGGTGGCCTGGCTGTGAGCTCCCAACCGCCACAGCCAGCAAGCCTGGAAGAGAAACACTCTAGACCCACAGCTGTGCCAGTGAGCAGCAGCGAGACAGTCTTAGATAATACTGGAAGTTAGGATCCTTCCCTGGATCTTTCACATTTATACACTGTATACAGTTCTAGGCAGGTTCTAGCTGTGGTTGTCATCCCAATGAGCCTAGCAAGAAGCCAGAGGAAACTTCCACACCATGAGGCAGAGCCTGGCAGGCTACTCATATCGTATTTGATATGCCAAAAATCAGTAACAATTATAGACCTCATTCCCATGACCTGAAGGAATGATTTGAGACTCTTCATGTTCCTGGAGTGAGCAGATGCCCTTGGACTACACTTGCTTGTGACAGGATGTATGGAGATGTTACTGGTGCCCGCCAGAGCAAATCAATGAACAAAGGGAAGACAAGTGATACAAGCGGTGCAAGTGACGAATGACCGGAAACAAAATTAATCTTGAGTTTCCTTTTATCAAGCAGCCTTTGCTCCTCCTTTCTGGGGGGAGGGGGACAGAGGAGCCACATCTGACAATGCTCAAGCCTCCTGACTGTGGCGAACATTGAACTACTGAACCCTCTGCACTGTGAAAAACAGGAAGAGAAAAGGGAAGAGCAGATGGCTGAAATAGCAGGAGGATCTCAAAGTTATTCCCTAATTCTATCCATGTAAGTGGAGGATTGGACCTGTCTTGAGCATATTCAATGCTCAAGACTGTGCTGGAGTCTGTGGCAAATGGTGAGGGCAGGAAAGATCTCAGACAGTCTGGTCTACGCACCCTAGTGGGTGAGCTTAAACTGAGAGCTTATAGCTTTGCCTGGAACTCACAGTCCTCTGGCAAGGAACGCTTCCAACAGGTACGGAAAGGTGAGCTGCCACCAGCGCCAAACCCATCCCAGGTTGCCTCTGATCTACATTCCAACTTCTGAATTTCTCAAGGCTTGTCTAAAGTATGTAAGAAATGACACATAACAGTACTCCAAGAGCAGAACAAAAATCTTAGTGTGTTGGGCTCCTTAAAAATATACAAACGTGGGATCAGAGTGATAGCACACCTGAGAGGGCGTTTGCCTCGTAAGTGGCCACCAGGGTTTGAGCTCCGGGATCCTATATGATCCTCTGAGCACAGCCAGGAGTAAATCCTGAGTGCAGAGCCAGGAATAACCCCTGAGTATAGCCAGGTGTGAACCAAAGGGGAAAAAAATATACAAATGCAAAAACTCAAAAGAAAGTGAGATGACAAACTGAGAAAAGTTCTAACATCCTAGGTTAGAAAAACAAAAATTTTAAATTAAAAATAGGCTTTATTTCAGGCTCTGCTGATTAGATATAAGAATAGGACAAGTGAAAAGATTTCAATAAGTCTGTTTCATCACGAATTGGGAATGGGGGAGACAATTCCTGTCTAGAATTGCCAGATTAAATTCAGGCACACAGTTTAGGCTGGAATTTCAATAAAAATTTTTGGTGTATCTCATTCTCCCTGCACAATGTTTTCACTTGTAATATTTGGAGAAACTTTTGTGACAAAGGTTGATGTTATACAGGACGAATGTGTGAGGTAACTTTCATAAGCATTAATGTTTCCTTATATAAGACTGAAGGCAGGTTTCTCTCTGGTTACATTGCTTACTCCTGGAGGTGGTCTTTACCTTATCTGAGCATCTTTTCACAATTCTTGATGCAGGGTTTATGGACATCTGATGAGCAGCAAAGGGTTAACTTTACTATAATGATGAAATCATTCAGCAGATATATTTAGTAGAGCTGATTAAAAAGACGCTAATGAAAAGTCACTTTAAAAAGATTCCTACAAAGAATCTGTAGTCCCAATAGTCCAACAGTCTCTCTGGCCTGATCTCTGCTGTCTACAGAGTTGGTAAACAGAGATGGGATCAACAGAGTTGAAAAGAGTCAGCAACAATATCAAAATTAAGTCCACCTACCTTAGTGTCTTTACTTAAGAAGCAAAATTGCATTTTTTCCCACTTTCAAGCCACATCCATCTTTGCTCAGAAACAGGACTTGCTCCTGTTTCTGTGCTCGGAGATCACTCCTTGAGGTACTTGGGAGATCATATGGGGTGTGTAGCTGTGTTCAAGGCAAGTGTCTTACCCTCCTTATAATCTCTCTGTCCTCAGGAAATAAAATTTTAAAAATTCAGTTGGAGTACCACTTGTTAATATTGGACCCATTCTTCAATTTGGTATCTGTCTTTCACATTCATGTTCTAAAGTATTTTCTGTACATGCACATCTTTTTCTTTTTTTTTTTCTAACATTAATTGTTATTTTCTTGCTTAAATATGTGTTGTACCTTACTTCCCATTCAATGGCTCTCAAGTCAAGCTAATCTTTTGAATTCTTGGGACTTAAAAAATATAGAGAGATTCCAGTGCTGTCCTGGGGAACTATTTTTATTTTCTAATGTTTCCTGACCATGGAGCTATTGACACTTGAACTGCACAATTCTGTATTCTTGGGGCCATCTTATGCACTGTAGAGCACTCAGCTGCAGAATTGACTTCTTTGTGCACTACACATTAGTAGCAGACATAGCTACAACTTGTAAGCACATTGCTATATTGCACATGTCATAAGGAAGGAAGGAAGGAAGGAAGGAAGGAAGGAAGGAAGGAAGGAAAGAAAGAAAGAAAGAAAGAAAGAAAGAAAGAAAGAAAGAAAGAAAGAAAGAAGGAAGGAAAGAAAGAAAGAAAGAAAAGAAAGAAAGAAAGAAAGGAAGGAAGAAAGGAAGGAAGGAAGGAAGGAAAGGAAGGAAGGAAGGAAGAAAGGAAGAAAGGAAGGAAGGAGGAAGAGAAGAAAGAAAGAAAGAAAGAAAGAAAGAAAGAAAGAAAGAAAGAAAGAAAGAAAGAAAGAAAGAAAGAAAGAAAGAAAGAAAGAAAGAAAGAAAGAAAGAAAGAGAAAGAAAGAAAGAAAGAAAGAAAGAAAGAAAAGAAAGAAAAGAAAGAAAGAAAGAAAGAAAGAAAGAAAGAAAGAAAGAAAGAAAGAAAGAAAGAGAGAGAGAGAAAAGAGAGAAAGAAAGAGAGAAAGAGAGAGAGAGAACTAGGAGCCACAGAGATAATACAGTTGGTAGAATCTTGTCTTAAAGGTCTTGTAAAGATGATTTTAAGTCTATGATTTCCTGAGGTGTTGTTTATCTGTAAAGTTATATATTATTCCTTCAAATCTGAAAGAGTCTGGCTGTATAAAAGTCTTTTCACAGAAAAACTTACTTCGTCTCTTCACTATAACTCACCACATTCTTTATGCTTGGAGTGTTTCTTTGATAAACTTGATATAAATCTTAAAGATGCTCCTTTGTATGTAATTTTCTTCTTTGATTTTGTTGCTTTCTGTATTCTATCTGTACCCATGGCTTTTCTCATTCTGATTAGGATGTGTCTTGGAGTATTTTCACTTGGATTTACTTTAGCTGGTACCCTTTGGGCCTCCTGTTATAGTGGTATGTACTCTCAGCCTTGGCAACTTCATAACAATGACGTTTTTGCTACTTATTCATCAGGGTTACCTATCTGGCCCTCTGGTACCCAGATGCTTCTTGAATTCATCCTAGAGTTCTAGTGTCAGTTGTTGGTTTATTTTTTTTTTTTTTGTTTTTTATCGTCTGCTGTTGTCTGGAGGTTTTCTGCATTTCACCTTAGAGCTCACCAATTCTGTCCTCAGCAGTTGTTACTATGCTGCTGAGACCTTCCAGTAACTCCATTTCACCTACCTAGTTTTCCAGTTCTGTCCTTTCTGTTTGTGGTTTCTGCTCTCAGGTCCTATTGTATATTGAGTGTGGCAGTGTGTTCCAATGTTTCTTTGGGTTCCTAAAACAATTCTTCTTAATTTTCTATCAAAGAGATCATTTAGCTTGTTATTACTCATTGAGTCTTCCAGGCTACTATCTTCACTTACTAAGACTGGTCAGATTCTGCATTGCTTTTCCATTGTGACTTTTGTAGTCTGGCATTGTTTCTTGTGTTAATTTTGTGTGTCTAGGTGACTACAATTAGTGTGTCTTTGTATGATAACGATAAGCCATGGAGATGTGAAGAAATGCACAGCCATATAGTAAGATAAGCCCCCAATGTTACTGCTCCACTGCACCCAAGTTTGTTGGAAATAGGGCTGTGCAGAGCCAAGCCAGAGCAGCTCACAGCTTACTCTTCCTTTTCCATTTCACATGATGGTGTAATCCTAACCTGGGGACCAAGATGTCAATCCAGAGTAATAAGTAGGACCCCGATGCCACTACTGTGCTGTGTCTCAGTTTTCTGGGATTGGGGTTGAGCCTGAAGGATTTTCTTTAAAAGAAAAAGATTCATTTGATGAACACCTGTAACTACTGAAAGATGATAGTAATAAATTCATTCATCTCTATAATCCCATTCAATATCAGTAGCCCAAACTCACCAATCAAGAGATACAAAGTGGCATGGTGAATCAGAAAAGTGAACCCAACTTTCTGCTGCCTACATGAGACACATTTGAAAAGCCAGGGTAAACACAGACTCAAAATAAGAAGCTGAGGAGTCAGAGTAACAGTATAATGGGGAGGGCATTTGCCTTCCACGCAGCCAACCCAGGTTTGATCCCCAGCATCCCATTTGGTCCTCCTGAGCACTGCCAGGAGTAACTCCTGAGTGCAGAGCCAGGAGTAACCTTGAGCACTGCCAGGTGTGACCACACCTCAAAAGAAAAGAAGCCAAATACAATATTAATAACAAGGATAAATATTATTGACCAGGATAAACATGGGCTCAAAATCAAAGGCTATTTGATTTTGGCCATTCTTGATTATAACTTTTAAGAAATTTGTGATTAAAGGAATGTTTCTCACTATTGGGGGGCCCCAGTCACAGCCAATTACAACGAACCCACTGCTAGCATCTTTCTCAATGGAGAAAAGCTAAAATCCTTTCCCACTAAGATCAGGCACAAGGCAAAGTTTCCTACCCTCACCATTATTGAATAGAGTATTAAAAATCATGGCCATATCAATAATACAAAGAAAACGTCTTAAGGGCATCTATATAGGAAAAAATTGTCAAACTGAATATTTTCACATGATGCCATACTTTGATAATCCTAAAGACTCTACAAACAAATTATAGAAACAATAAATATACAGTAATGTGGCAGGCTACAAGAAATCAGCATACAGAAATATACAACATTCCTATATGGAAATGACAAAATAGGAGAGAAATTTTTAAAACATTATTCTATTCACATCAAGTATCTGAGAATCATCTTACAAAAGTGGTGCAAAAGTTATTTTAAAAATTATGTCTTGGGGCCGGAGCGATAGCCCAGTGGGTAGGGCATTTGCCTTACACGCGGCCGGCCTGTGCCGGCCCGGGTTCGATCCCCGGCATCCCATATGGTCCCCAGAGTACTGCCAGGAGTAATTCCTGAGTGCAGAGACAGGAGTAACCCCTGAGCATTGCCTGGTGTGACCCAAAAAGCAAAAAAAAAAAAAAAAGTTATGTCTCATTTCTAAAAAGAAATACAAGAATACATAAGGAAGTGGAAACACATCCTCTCTTCATGGATCAGAAGGAATAATATTATTAAAATAATAACTCTCACAACTAAATATATTAATTCAGTACAATTCCTATTCACAACATTTTTAAATGATAAAATGTTACTGAAATTAATGTGGAGGAATAGAAAGCTCCCCCAATAGCCAAACCAAGTCTAGGGGGAAAAAAGAAGACAAGAGGCTTATTTTTTCCCCAAACGTTAAATTATCCTTAAAAGCCATGGTAATTAATGTAGTGTTGACTATAGTAAGGACAGTTAATCTGTCCTTAGATTAACTCAGACTAGTGGAATAGAATCAAGAGTCCAGAAAGACACTCTGGAGTATATAGTCATGTAATCATTGACAAAAGATTTCAGAGCATGATGCAGAGCAAGGAAACAACCCACAGCAAAAGGAGTTGGAAAAATGGTCAGTCCCACATTAAAAAACTGGAATTCTTTTGTGCATACAAATCAATTTAGTATCAGACCTAAATCTGTAAAATATATTGATGAAAACATAGGCAGAATCCATCATGACAGTGAATCTAGAGGCATCTTCAATAATCCAATGCCATTGGCCAAAGAAAAGAAATCAAAGATAAACAAATGCTGCTACATTAAATTAAGAAACTTCTTTCTATGCAAAAAAAAAACGATGACTAGAATAAAAAGACATCCCCAAAGTGGGTGAGAATATTTTTCCACCACACTTTTGGCAAAGTGTTAATATGCAAGACATATAAAGCACTTAAAATATTTTAACAAAGAAAAAAATTAGTTTCATCAAAGAAAAAGTTATGGGAAGAAGAGATGAACAAAATGGTGAGGTCCTACTAAACCCCAGAAACTCCTCTAGTTACAACATTATAAGAAATAAAATATAAATAATTCTTATAAATAATTAAGAAAAATCTAAGGATTCTTAGTAAAGGGTAATTAAGAAAAGTTTCAAAGATAAAGAATTTATAAAAAAATACAAGTAACCAACAAACAGAAAAATATTCTCAAGTAATTGTAGAAATGCTAGTTAGACAAATTAAATACCTTGGGATGTTTCATTTTGTTCAGAATTTACATATCAATTAGCTCTTTAAATAAAATTAAAACAACAAACTTTTAGGATAATGACCTGATTCAGGTACTAAGCTACAAACTCAGTTCTGGGGGGAACCAATTAAAACAATATTTATGCCAGAAATTCCGAATATGTATCAAAAAGTCACAAAGATCTTTCATTTGACCAAAAGTTCTAGTCTGGGAAATATCCTACTGAAAAGAAGATTGACATAATGATCCACAGACAATATAAATAATATGTTATAGCAATTAAAATGTGCAAGAAGATGACTGTAGTTCTTAATAATGAAGATTGGTTGTCTAAATATTGGCATAATCATAAAACAGAATACAAGGGGCTATTATAAATCAAGCAGAATAACAATAATTAAAGCTGAGAAGAAATACTCATAAGTCATCACTGAGTAAATAACATTAAAGTACAACAGAAAAAAAATTTAGACACCAGTGCTAGTTGGGCAAAATATCCAGCGAGGGGCTGGAAAAAATAGTACAGTGGACAGGGTATTTGCCTTGCATGTGGCAGAAAGGGAGCTGTATCCATCACACGATCTGGTTCCCTCACTCATGCCAGGAGTTCCTCCTGAGTCAAAACAAAATCAAACAAAAATGTTGTGACAAATAGGATTTTAAGTAAACAAATCAAAATACCAGGACTTAAGAATTAGTCACTGGAATTGATGTGGGTCGATAGAATTTTTGAAGTATAAAATTCTAGAACTATGAATTTTCCTTCTCATAGTTTCATTTCTCTCTTTTCAAAACATATAGTTAAAACATTAAATACATATTAGTATCTTTATCTCTTGTTCTTTTTCTTTTGTTTGTTTTTAGGCCACACCTGGCAGTACTCAAGGCTTACTCCTGGTTCCGACCTCAGGTATCACTCTTGAAGGGCCTCAGGAGACATTATGTGGTACCAGGGATCAAAACTGGGTTGGCTGCACGCATACTCTACCCATTGGACTATCTTGCCTGCCTTAGAGAATCTGTTTTACTTAGAGATGACTTCAAGTATCTATTGATGTCATCTGAGATTCAAGTATTTTGGTCTTCTATGTATGTTTACTATGCCATTATTATAAGTGAATAACTACATTCAAGCATCCCTCCCATAGCATTCCAAGTAAATATAAGCAGGAGGCACATCTTTGCTACCATAATCCTTATAACCAGAACTGTTTTCCAAAATCCTTAATTAACAGTTCTTATTTGCATCTCACAAGACGAACTACAACTAGTTGAAAATCTAAAAAATAAGTATTCAATTTCCCAAACTCTAGAGCAGATGATGGCAAGAAAGAGGAGACTAGGAATGGATGTTGGGTGTGCCAACTGCAGTTTTTGCATAGCATTTTTATGTGGAAAATTAAAAGCATATTTTGTAGAGTGCATTGATCAAATGTAGTGACAACCAAAATATGCAAGAACTGTGCTTTGTAAGCCCTGTAAAAGCATTTGTGACATCTCACCATTAAAAGGAGTTAGGAGATGTGCTTACAAACTATTCAGGCTCTGAACTCTACATTGCAGGAGTGCGACACTGTAAATTGTACATCATTATACTTAAAACAGATTAGAAGGTTGATGTCGAGTACATATATCTTTATCATAAACTCCTTTGCAAGCACTTTGTTGTATGTGACAGGAAAGAGTACTTTCAAGCTGTGTTTAGTTACATGAAACTTGAGTCATCCATCCAGTGACTACAAAAATAGAAAAAAGAAAAGAAATTATCAAAAAAGCAAGATTGGGTGTGCAACTAATTGAAGGCAGCAATTTACAAAGAGTAAAGCCTGGGGCTCAAATTCTGTTACTAAACAGATAAGTGCCTTTGGACACCTAATTAACATTGACCAATATCAATCTCCTAATCTGTAAAATAATAGAATATGCAGAAAAGATTCCTTAAACACTCTAAACACAGGATGATTGTATCCTGTTCTAATTGATATCCTCTGAAAATTAATAACTGCAAAGGTAATGAATAGCATTAAATTTCTTGCTGTGAGCTGACAGAAGGGAACACGGAGAGATCTAGAAGAACAAAGATATAAGAAGTTGTTTACTCTGTGTCAGCCATCATCATTCATGGTAGATGGCAATAACCACAGGAAAAATAGAGCAGATATAAACCCTGGGACCCAATAAAATTTTATCAACATTACTTGTCTACAATTAAAGAAATGGATTAGCAATGCAATTATTTGAGCTTATACATTAACTCAAAACTTGGGGTCATTGTTACTTTCATTGCATAAGCTCAAGAGACCCTTCACCTCAAAGGAAAACTTTGCAATGCCCAGGAAAGTACCACTGATAGCTATTAAAATCTTTCAGTACAGAACTCTGTGACCATACAAGGAATTCTGCATTGTTATCCCCATAATGCTTCAAACTTCAGGAGCCAAAGGAATCTCAAGCTCTGAATTTTTACTGCACCAGTACAACAGTGTAACTTTCAGTATGTCACTCAAATTCTCTATTCCTCCATTTCTCATCAATAAGATAACAATATCACACATTAGAAGTGGGTGAAAAGCTAGAAAAACTAAAAAAAAAACAACAGATGTTACATACAGCAAGAAGAAGAAAGAAAAGAAAAATAAGAGCATCACTTGATCACTTGAATCCTGTTATTCATCGATTTGCTCGAGCGGGCACCAGTAACATTTCCATTGGACCCTATCACGTGCCAACGTAGCCCAATGGCATCTGGTTGATTCAGGAATATGAAGAGCCTCAAACCGTTGCTTCAGGGTCTTGACAAAGAAGTCTGACCATCTTGTAGGTGGGTGGCCACGTGATCTTTTGACATCCTGTGGGATCCGGTCGGTAATGGCTCTAGTCCAGCGGTCATCTCCAAATCACTTTACATGTCCAGCCCATCTGATTTTCGATGCCTTGGCAAACGAAACAGCGTCCCTGACTCTGGAATAGCGACAGAGATTGGAGGTCCGGATTCCTTCTCTCACTTGAGTGTGGTGTGATATTCCAAACATAGCTCTTTCGATTCCTCTCTGGGAGACCCTAATAGCATTCTCATCCTGCTTTCGTATGGCCCGGGTCTCTGAGGCATATGCTAATGCAGGGAGAACGGTGGAGTTGAAGAGATGTGCCGGAGCTGGAGGTTCTTTGTCCTTTTAGCTATTTCTTCAATGCCTTTGAAGGCATTCCATGCGCACTCTCTTCCTCCTGCACAGCTCAGGTTTTAGGTCATTCATCATGTCGACTTCTCGACCTAGGTACACATAACTGCTGCATTCAGAGATGTCTGTTCCGTTGAGAGTGAATGGGGCCTCTGGAACTAGCTCGTTTTTCATGAACATTGTTTTGTTTAGATTCAGCTGTAGACCTATCTGTCCACATTCTTGGTCGAAGTCAGCCAGCATTTGTGCCGCTTGGCTAATGCTTGGTGTTATTAGAATGATATCATCGGCAAAACTACTATCATTGGTAGTTGCCAACCGTCTATGTTCACTCCCATTCCTTCCCATTCTAAGATGGGAGTGAAGAATGGGAAGAAAGGTATAAACCAATAATAATGTTTCCGGCAGGAATATATGGTGGCTGTGGGAATGTATATTGGGAAAATCATTGTCTGAAATCTAAATCTGCCTTAAAGGCATGAAAGCTTTAGACACAAAAGATCAATTTTAGGAGCCCAGAAAATGACTGAGATGCAGAATTCATGGATGGCTTCCCTGAAAGAAGTAGGTGGGCCCCCTAAAAGGAGAGACTCTGCCTCTGGAATGAAGACCATACAAAGAATACCAAAAGGTCAACAACGACTTCCCACTTGGAAATACAAAAAAGGGGATGAGGGGTGGGCAGGACCCAGTTACAGAAAACTACAAACTAAACTGGCAGAGAAAAATGGAACCTCTTCGGTCTGCACTGGAGATGTGCCCTTGTTTTACCGCATTTCTTAATTTCTTACATTTCTCTGTTCTGGGGAAATGGTCCACTTGGTTGCTTGGGGTGTGTACTTAGAGCTGTTCACTCTGAAGAAGCCTGAATTCTCTCTGAGTATGTATCTCTAATTACCCCTCTCTTTCCCTTCCTCTATTCCCCTGATAAACTGGAGATAAACCTGATATTCCTCTATTCCCCCTTTAAACTTCCTTCACTATTTGTTTCTTGAAATTCTTTTCTATGAAGGAAATGAGAAAAAAATATGGCTGGGTGAGATTTAGGACTAATTTTTCTGCAGAGAATAGTTCCTCCTTACAGCCTGGGTTACACAGTCCCTGAGTAATCACGTGTCAAGGATCATTTTGCACACCAGGTAGAAACAGTTGAACTCAGGCAGTTTGTTGTTTGTTTTATTTTGGGGCCACCCCAGGCAGAGTTCAGGGGTTACTCCTGGCTATACACAGGGAATCATTGGTAGCCCAGGAGTACCATATGGGATGTCTGGGATCATCCCTGTTTGGCAACATGCAAGGTTAATCATCCTACCCCGTTGTTCTATCGCTCTGGCTCACCTAAAATGCAGTTTGATAACCACTGCATGGGGCTTGTGAGATATAAGGTCTGCATCATAAAGGGACTCATTTTAGATTTTCATCAGTACTAGATTTCCCTATGTACTTTGGCCAATGACTAACGTGGTTAGAGACAGAAGTGATGGACTGGGTTCTTGAAGCGCGCCTCCTCTCTTGTTCCTGTTTAACATAAGTCACTGGGGAAACCCT
>JAJIBD010011610.1:0-48707 GCA_021461705.1 Cryptotis parvus | reverse complement strand
AGGAAGAAAGAGCGCCTCCACTAGCTGCACCCCTAGACTTACTCCTCACAACAGCCCTGGGGACCCACAGGGAGGCTGTGAGGCTGCCCAGAGCTGGACAAGGAGCCTTCTTGGGTTTTCTTGTGTGTCATCCTTCACTGAACTCTTCTCCGACTTCCTCAGCTCCCTCACTCCTGACTTCCTGTCGGCGCCACCGACCCACTTCCCCCTGAGTGTGGTTCTCAGTCTCAGTCTCACCCAGGTCCAGGCTAAGAGGCTGTGAGCCAGATTTTCTCCCTGGCCAGACTCACTGGTTCCTCAAAGACAGAGCTGGGACACATTTGGGCTGAGCCAGCCTCCCAAGGAGTCAGTAAGCCACATCCTTGGGAAGGAGGAGAGGGACCAGTGGAGGGTGCTGGTCATGAAGCCAGGTGGGTCCGGCTTCCCCTCAGAGGCTGTCCATCCCCAGAAACAGCCCATGCACACAAAAAGCAGGTGACCTGGGGCTGTCTCCCTCATTCTTGGCCAGTTCTCTTCATCATAAATCGTGTTTGCCTTACGCATTTACCACCGCCCCAAGAATGATATCATTGGGAGGTCCCACCTGGCTGTAAGAAATCCTCACAGCAGAGAATTTCTAACCCTTTCCCCCCTTTCTGTCCCGAGAGCAGGTGCACAGGGAATTGTTCCTCATCGCTGAGACCTGATGAAGCTTGCGGATAGACACAATCCCATTCTCCCCGCCCACCTCGGGGAGCCCCGAGACCAGAACCCTTCTGACTCGCTAAGGCTCTGTCCGCGGTTCCATTACTCGGGTCTGTTGTGGAGGGGATAATTTGTTTATTTGAATTGGATGGATTGGGGACCCCAGGGAGCTGATGGGGGCAGGCAGCCTGGGTGAGTAGAGAGGAAAATATTGCCTCTAGCTGCCCCTAGGTAACATCACACATGCCTGGGGCTGCGGTGGGGTGGGGCATGGTTCACGTGACCATACGGCAGAGGGGCACACTCTGGGGATGGCCGGTTTGTTGGGGTACAAGGAGCAGCTGCACACAGTGATGGATTGAGAGGTTGTCGGGGGAAAGAAGGAAAGAATAGTGACGGGGCAATGTCCTCGAGGAGTGGAATAGCGCTTTCAAGCTGCTGGTGATGTGGGTAGGGGCCTGACCAGCCCCCAGGAGGGCTGTGGGGTCAGGAACACTCAGTTTTTGACAATACATATAGATAAATGAGCCCTACTCCAAGTATTAGGGATGCAACACAGTAAACTTGAATTTAGAGCTTTCCAGCGGCCCCCACATACTCAGAAACTCAATCTCTGAAGTTCATGAGCTCTGAGGTGCCCTGTAATGGTCTCCTCTGTCACGGCCCTTATCACTCACAGTCAATGGGATCTCCTCACTCACCCTGATCCAGCCAATAGATATCCCAGCCTCCCTCTGTCACGCCCCCTCCTTACTGATGCAGCCAATGGAAGTCTAAGTCCTTGGAGCCTCCCTCTGCTGATCCAGCCAATGAGCATTGGAGTTCATTCCTGACATGCCCCCTTCCCTCACTCAGATCCAGCCAGTGGGCATTCCAATCGTTGGAGCTCCTTCTGAATGCCCCGCTCCTCATCCTGATCCAGCCAATGGGCATTCCAGTCCTTGTAGGTCCTTCTGACATGCCCCCCTTTCGCTTCCTCTGATCCAGCCAGTGGATGCCCAAGTCCTTGCATATACCCAGTTTTTAAACCACAGGGTCTTTGCACAGGCTGACTCTGAAAAGGGTGAGGGAGCATCTCTCTGCTGATGGCCCTTCAAGTCTCCCCGTGCGTCACACCCGCAGACTGCCCGGATCCTCGGGGCCAAAGCTCCATCCTCACCACCTGCCCTACCATTAATCACTCTTCCAAGCATCCTGTCCTTTGCCAGCAGAGATTTATCACCCTGGGTAATTATGTGCTGGAGTGTGTGTTTATTTGTTTACCATTGAAAGAGGACATATGTTGTTTTGTCTTGCCATCCTCCCTTCTTTGGAAAAATCTCCGTGTCTTTTTGCCTGTGGATGCTGCCTGAGCCTGGCTACATTCACACACTCAGTCCTTTCCCCACTGTCCGCACCTGTCCCGGGGACAAGGGTCTGACCCATGCCTGGGCACCGTCCCTCCACTATTAGAGACTGACCCCTGGGATGCTAGAAGGGAAGTGATTCCAGTGGCTGCCTGGTGCCTCTGAAGCCTGATGGCACAATCTGGCCATTGCTGGTTCCATACATATGGCGGGGCCCAATTCCTCGCTGTGTGGATGCAGGTCAGTCATACGTTGGGACAGCCACTGTGAAGGGAATGAGGGAGGAAGACAGCGTGACCTTTAAGACCAGGTGACCACAGGGAGCAACACTACCCATCACCCATCCCCACACTCCTAGGACCCTCCTGGGAGCTGGCCACCATGCTGTGAGGCTCTCTTAAGTCACACTGCAAATCCCTTGTGTGTGTCTGGGGTGGGGTTCCAGCCGTAAGCTGCTGGTGATGTGCATAGGGGTCTGAGCTCCACCAGGTAGGCAGTGGGGTCAGGAGCGTTCAGGTTTTGACAATACATGTAGATAAACAAACCCTACCAGGTCCCCGCCAGGACAGCAGGAAGCAGGCTGGACTTCTGGATGGACGATCTGCATCAATCAGGAAATGAGGGGTGGCAGGGCCAGCAACCTTTGTCAATCCTGCGCCCACAGTCTGTCACGGAAGGGACGGGGAGAACCATGGGCAGGAGGGCGTCCAGGAACCCCTGAAGAAAGGGGACCAATGTACTCATTCACAAGCATGTCTACACGTTGAGTTGGGGGCACTCTGGAAACTCCTCAGATTATGTCCTATAAGGGAGCGAGTATCCTTCCATTCCTAAACCCACCAGGCTCAGGACACCAATTCCGGCAGTTCCCATCACCCACCGCATGCACACCCCTGAGGAGGAATTACTGGGTGGGAGGAGTGCCCGATGTAGGGTGCCAAGAGCAAGCTCACCCTGACTGAGGGCACAGATGTGTGAAGGGTGGACTCCATCCCCTTCTGCACCAGGCGTTCAAGCCACGCCCAGAGACCATGAGAAGAATCTCGAACCTGGCCGTGACGGGCATCAGCCGGCGCCTCTCCCAGGGGGCACGCCACCCTTTCCTAGTGTCCCCACATCACTTGGCATGGGTCAGGGAAGCCTCTTCCCAGGCTCTGCCCAACCTGGGCAGACCCTCCCACCTCCCCGCTCCGTCCTGAGTCATCACACTGAATCCTGGGGCCTGTGCCTGCTCCTCTTTGCTCATCTGCCTGATACCTGCCCCTCTGGGCCCCATGCGGGATCCTGTAAAGTCTCTCCCCAATATACACCATTTATCAATAAATGCTTTATTTAGAGTTGACTACAACAGTATGCAACCCGACGGCAAGCCTGGCAAGCTGCTCGTGTAGTATTTGATATGCCAAATACCAGTAACATTTATATTAGGTCATTCCGTGACCTAATATAATTGTTTGAGGCTCTTTATGTTCCTGGGCGGGCGGATGCCTTTTGGGTTCTACTAGCATGAGACGGGACATATGGAGATATTACTGGTGCCGCTCTAGCAAATAGATGATTAACGGAAGATAGTGATAGTGATAGTGAATACACCCTGACTGCAGTTGGTGCCAGTATCCTGAAGGCTCTCTCGTCATGGTTCAAAGGCCCTATTGAACTTGATCATCCAGGCCCCCCTGTCTCAGCCTCCTGACCTCGCTGGTGACTTACTCCCCAGAGCTGAGGGCGGTAAATGGTCAACAAGTTTGTTCTTTTCTAGAGCCTCTTCTTTCTGAGGTGTGGGGCTCACCCAGCAATCCTCCAGGAGTGCCCCGACTCTGTGCTCTGGGCTCACTTCTGGACATGCTTGGAAACCTTGTGCAGTGCCAGGGATTGAACCCAGGTCAGTTGCATGCAAGGCAAGTGCCTTCCCAGTGGCACCTCTCTCTGTCCCATTCTTTAGGAAAGAATCTCTCTGCAGCCCATGTCCGTGTGTGTGTGTGTGTGTGTGTGTGTGTGTGTGTGTGTGTGTGTGTGTGTGTGTGTCCAGGAGGCGGGCGGAGTCTTTATTCCGGGGGTGATATTCAGAAGGCAGAGATCCTGGGAAACTCCCTCAAATGCTGCCTGCCACAGTGCCCCAGGGGTAGGACCCCGGCTGTGTGGCTCTTGGCAATGCCACGTCTCCTGAAGAAAGGGTGAGTGGACCGACCTTGGGGGGCAAGGCGTCACCCAGGCAACGGGGAGAAGGAAAAGATATTTACCATATTGCTCACTCCATGCAAGAGGGAAAAGGGGGAGCCAGGGGTTGGGGGGAAGGCTGAGAAAGTTGGGAGCCCCCAACAGCCCCCAAGCAGCCTCGCTGACCTGGGGTGTGTTTGAGCCCCCAGCTTAGCAGGGGCTCTGACGTTTGAGTTCTGGGGAAATCTAAATACCAGGGGGCTGTTTCAAGGAACATTTTCCTCATTTCTTCCAGCATCTGCAAGCTACGCGGGGCCAAGAATGCACCAGTGGGAGAAGGGCTGTGAGAACCTGCCAGAGACCGGCTGCCCCGGCTCCTCCGGGCCCAGCCCTGCCCTGGCCTTTGGGTGGCTTGACTGTAAGCTCGTCCACACCCAGGGGGAACAGCCACAGCTTGAATGGAGCTGGAGAGGCATGGAAAGTAGTGCTCACTTTAGGGTGAAGCTATCTGTGCACCCTTTCATTCCGAAGAGCCAGAGTGCAAGTCACATTTGGGTTATAGACACATCATAGCCTCTCTTGACAGGCTTTGTTACTAAGACGATGCCCTACTTCCTCTCTCCTGACATCTCTTTCTTCATCTGTGAGAGGACTTCCTCTGCTATCAGCAGCAAAGGAAGACTCACTGCAAACTCAGTGAACTCCTACTCATCCCTCAAGACCCCAACTAAAATGCCCCTTCCACACTGCTCTCAGGTAGGATGTGGTAGTTCCCATGCCTTTTGCTTCCCTATACTCACAAAAGAGACTTACTGATGCACCCCCACCCCGTGTGCCAGGTTGTGTTTTAAATAAACGACTTAAGTTTAAATCGTTTAATCCTCATACTGACCCATGAGGCTGGTAAAGCAGATTGGATTGTAATCTCTATATTGCAGTGAGGAAATGAGCTTCAAAGAGAAGAAACGTTGTGCCTGGGCTTTCCCAACTAGTATATGGCACAGCTAAACCTTGTGCCCTGCTCTGGCTCCAGCAAACCCTCCAAGGGTCCTAAGTCACCTGAACTCACCACCTGACATGGTAATTGGTGCTGGGTGAAGAATGTGCTGGGTCAAGCCAGAGCTCAGGGAGAAGCAGCTGATCTGATCTTGCTCTGGGCCAGGGGCCTCTCCTGGCCTCCCACCCTCGCCCACCCTTCCAGGTACCGGCCCCTTTGTCCCCTTGCTCCTGCTCCAACATGAGTCTCACGTAACTGAGTGGAGAGGCAGAGGCAAAAACCCAGGGGCGGTACAAATACAGGAGCTGCAGAGATCGGACAATTGGGGGGGCAATTGCCTTCCTAGTCTCCAGCTCGGGTTCGATCCCTGACACCACAGGGCCCCTGATCACCACCAGGAGTGATGCCTGAGTGCAGAGTCAGGAGTAAGTCCTGAGCACCAGCGGGTATGGCCCCCAAACAAAACAACAAACAAACAAACATTGATGAGATATACAGGGCAACAAATATTGAAAAAGACAGAGACATGGAGGAAGGAGAAATGGGGGAGAGAGAGAGAGAGAGAGAGAGGAGCAAGGGGAGAGAGTGAGGGATAGACACAGAGAGAGAAAGACAGAGAGAGAGCAGAGATAGAGACAAAGAGAGACAGAGAGAGACAGAGAGAGACAGAGAGAGACAGAGAGAGAGGAGAGATGGAGCAGACACAGGCACCCTTCCAAGAGAAATAGATAGAACAGAAAAAGTGATGGGGAGGAAGTATGATAGATACATCTGGTAGAGCCAGAGTTTCCCAGGGACAAAGATGTCAGAGGAAGAAATAGCCAGAGGGGATAGAAAGGGCCGGGGACAGAAACAGCATAGGAGGAGCGGGCATGGAGAGAGGGGAGGGACAGAGACCCCCAAAACCGAGGACAATTCAGAGACGTGTGTGACTAGGGAGGCGGGAGGGAGCAGGCGGGGCCCTCACCCCGCTGCCTCTGCCCTGGCCCCCTCAGAGTGGCTCCTGGCCAGCCCCTGGCTCTGTTGCCACGTGACCCTGGGCAGAGTCAGGGCTGCCATCCCTCTCCTCCTAGCGGCGACTGACCACAGCGACGAGGAAGGACCCCCCATCCCAGACATCCCCCTTCTCCTCCTCCCGGGGCAGGGGGCTCTAGGCAGGCTGGGGTCCCCAGGAGCTGCCCCAGGCCCGAGGTAGTGCGAGGTTACCAACCCCCTCTCCACCCTCCCCACAAAGGAGGAGGAAGAAAAAAAATTTCTCAGCTTCTTCCTGCCCTCCCCACCCCCCCACCTCATCACATGTCCTAGTTCTAGGCAATTTTATTTTTTAGGAAAACAAGTCTTTGGAGACAGAGGTGACCCGCAGCGATAAGTAGGGGGCGTACCTGAGCGTGTTATCAGCTCTGCCGGGCTGCTGGCCTCCGATTTCTCATTTCGATGAGCAGACAGTGGAAATTGGCTGCAGCCCCGCGTCGCTCCTCTGATGAGCTCTTTCGGCACGGCGGCTGCAAGGGTGTCGTGGGGGCTCCTCCTGGGCCAGGGACGCTGGGGAGGTCTCGAGCTGCCCCTCCAGACCCCACCTGCACCTTCCTCTTCTTGCCTTCCTCGTCCTTCTGCAGGCTCCGCTCCCCTATCCCCCGCTGAAATCCTGAGCTCCAGGCTCCAGGCTCAGGAGCCCCCAGATCCTCTGTCCCCACTCCCAGCACCCCTAAATGGATCAAGCAGCTCAGGCTGTCACTGAGGGGCCCTTCCTAGCTCTGCTCTGGGCTAGAGATATTCACAGTAGCCCCCCGGGGCCGGGGGGAGTCCCGAGGGACCACGTATATGGCTTTTCAACACCAACAGGAGGCAGGCTACAAGCATAGCTCAGGCCTCACCACCAAGGTGGGGTCCCCAGGCAGCAGAGCAGAGATACAGGGGGTCACTGAGTTGGTTTCTGAGAGGCTGCTCGTGAGCAGTAGGCACAGAGAGCTCTGGGGAGACAGAGGCAGAGAATCAAAGAGGCAGAGAGAGACAGAGGCAGAGACAGAGGCAGAGAGAGACAGAGACAGAGAGACAGAGGCAGAGAGACAGAGGCAGAGAGAGACAGAGGCCGAGGAGACAGAGGAAGAGAGAGACAGGCAGAGAGAGACAGAGGCCAAGAGACAGAGGCAGAGAGACAGAGACAGAGAGACAGAGGCTGAGAGACAGAGGCAGAGAGACAGAGGCAGAGAGACAGAGGCCGAGAGAGACAGAGGCCGAGAGAGACAGAGTCAGAGAGACAGAGGCAAATATCAGGCCATGCTCACAGCCAGGAGCCGGAGGTTCAGAGCCCAGCTGCCGCTGGTTTCCATGGGGACTCAGGTCTTGGGTATCCCTGGGCATCCCAACCAGCTGTTGTCCCTTACTGTGTCTCTACAGGGAGGGACCCTCCTGCTTCTCTGGGACCCCACCTCCTACCTGGGTGTGGTCTTTGCTGGGAGAGTCAGAGATGACCCTGGACAGATTACCCCCACCCCTTTCCTGGTCTCCCCTCTTCCTCCCCAGCCCCTCACCTGCCTCTGAGGCGCTGACCAACCAATGCTCATTCACGCAGATGTTTGGAGAACAAGGGACCAACTTCCCATCACATCTGTTCTCCCTCCAACAGCTTGTACCACCTTTGGGTCACTAACATAGCCCCCACCCCCACCCCCAAAATCATTGCCTGCTCTGGGCTGCAGCAGGCATGAACAAGGGCTCCAGTTTCCACCCACTGCAGATCTGCATGAGCCAGTGTGAAGGGTGCATGGGGAAAGACAAGAGACAGGCTCAGAGCCTGGAGCAATAGTCCAACGAGGAGGGCACTTGCCTTGCGTGCAGTCAACCAGGGTTCAATCCCCAGCATCCCATATGGTCCACCAAGCACCACCAGGAGTGATGCTTGAGGGTAGAGCCAGGAGTAAGCTCTGAGTATCGCCAGGTGTGGGCCAATAGGCCCTGAGCATCACTGGGTGTGGGCAGAGAGAGAGAGAGAGAGAGAGAGAGAGAGAGAGAGAGAGAGAGAGAGAGAGAGACTGGGGAGCCCAGAAGCAGAGGGAGAGGGCCCCCCCTGCACAAGACTAAATTAAAAAGACTTTGAGCACCTGGGAGATAGACTTGGCAAGTCTTGGCATCAGCTTGCACCATGTGGATTTGATCCGGATTCTGCCTCTTTCCAGTTGTACAGTTTGGGGCCCTAGTAAGTGCTCACTAAACACTGCTGCTATTATTACATGACCATTATCACGGCAGTACCGCCCTTGCTGGGAGGAGTATTTTCCTCCCAGAAAGACTGGTTCAAGCTTCGGTAGACTTTCACCGTGTCCCTCATGACGGAAGCAACGTCCAGATAAAAGACATGACCTTTTCCTGTTTTATCCACCAGGATTAAGACGGACTGAAACGAAAGTCAGGTAATATCAGCAGCCCCAAGACAGGCTGTTTCTCACCAACAAGACGGAGTCGGCAGGGAGGCGATTCACTCTCTGTATTAGGGTTTATTTTCCTCATAGGGACCCAGCAGGGGTGGGAAGGTACTTGCCTTGCATAAGGCAGTCCCTGGTTTGATCTCTGTCACTACATCACCAGCACCAGCGGTGACCCCTAAGCAGAGCCCGGACTTCCCTCGTCACAGGGTGGGGCTCCTCTGTGCAGAGAGGGAGCAGCAGAGAGCACCCACGAAGCTCTGGGAAGGTCCCTCTGCCTGGAGGGACATGGGAACTGGAAATGTGACAACAGTCCCCGTCTCCAGCTTCCTGGGGCCCAGAACCAGCGGGTGCTTGGCCCGGGGCCGGGAGGAGTCTCCCTGAGATGGGTCAGCCATCAGCACATTTGAGCAGCCATCACAGGATTATGGCCGCAAACATTCCTCTGGGCTAGGACCTCAACCTACTACAGCCACGTGCACTGGTGTTATCCCCAGCGAGCTCCAGGGTCCCCTGAACCTCAGTTTCCCCAACTTGCTTCTGGTGAAGATGAGCAAGGCAGCCCCAGCAGACTTGTGTG
The DNA here is from genome assembly GCA_021461705.1 of Cryptotis parvus. Lineage (NCBI taxonomy): Eukaryota > Metazoa > Chordata > Mammalia > Eulipotyphla > Soricidae > Cryptotis > Cryptotis parvus. Next base: position 39,521 of record JAJIBD010011610.1, on the reverse strand, counting down.
AACGTGGCATCTACCAGTCTCCCCCGCCCTCCCCAGTAATGCCCCTCTGACAGCACAGCTTTCGGCTCCTGCCAAATCGGGCCATAGAAGAGAAAGCTGAGGCCCAGAAAAGGGCAGTTCACTGGCCTCAGGCCCCCGAGCTTGCAAGAGCCGGCCACGTCATCCCATCTGGAAAGGGAAAAGCAACACTCCCCTCCACCGACCTGGGGACCCCTGGCACCGGGAACACCCCATTTCTGTCCTTCCAAAACACACGGCAAGCACGGGGCACTGGATTAACTCCTCCTGCCGCAAATGATCCCCGACAGAAAAGCCCTCCAGAGACAAGGAGAAATATTTCCCCCAAACCTATTTACTTTTCAGATTTCAGTTGCCATAACAACTCGGCACAACTCTTTATGCGGAATCTTCGCCTTCCAAGCCTCGCTGAGCACCGTGTCTGTGGAGAGTTCAACTCAGCCCTTTCAATAACAACACATTTTTTCAATCAATTTGGGTCTGGATTTTTTTTCTATAAACACACATAAAATATGTTGTGCAAAACTTTTCAGAGCTCAGAGGGAAACACTATGTTTGTAGGAGACCCTTCTTCTTGGATCACCTCGAATCCATGGCCCTTCCTCACAGGGGTAGCAGAAGACATGTGAGCTGTTGAGGTGCAGGGCAGCGGGGATTGTCCAGTTTGCTTGTTTACTGACTTTGATGCTGCTAGCGCCGGTCATGTGCAGAGCAGGCCGAGTGGAAGCGGAAGCTGGTGGGAGGGGAGCACCCTGAGTCTCCGTCCCCTCTGCTACAGCCTCTGCCTCTACAGGGCTGTGTGTCCTAGAGAAACCTAGTAGAGGTCTCTGGACTGCAGCTGGAAGCTCCACACGGTGCCTGCCCCAATTAGGGGTGTAGGATCTCTTAGGATTGGGAGCCTGTGTCCTGGGTAGGGAGGGCCGTGGGGGGGTGGTATGGCAGCCTCAGGTCTGGATGGGGTTGGAGGGAGGGACAAGCCCTTTTTCAAAGGTTCCATTCCAGGCTCCTCTTGAGCTTTTGCACAAGCTGCTCCCTTTGTCTGGAATTTCCCTTCTGTCGACCTGTCAAGTTGATGTGAAGGGGCTTGAGCGGGTTTGTGGCTCCATTGTTGCCGTCTCGACATTCTTTATTTTTGAATAAGAGCACCCGAGTTTTCATTTTGCAATTGGCCCAGAGGATTCTGAGGAGACTCAGCCATGGTCTATTCAAGTACCTTGGGTCTATCAGCAAGTGAAGGAGGAATCCTTCGTCCTTCAGTCCTTCAAGGCAGGCCCTGTGGTCATCTCTGGCTAAAGGGGAAGGGGGGAGAAATGAGTCCCCAAGGGTCAAAGATCAGCCCCTCCCCACGGTGGGCTGCCATGCTCCAGGCTTACTTCCAAGCACTTTCCAGTGTGCCCTTAGCAGACCCTCGAAACAGCCACTTAAGATGGGAACTCTTGTGAACCTCAAGTTTCGGAGGTCCCAAGGGCTAGGTAGCTTGTCAAAGGCCATACACAGTTAGTGAATGGGGCACCCAGGTTTTCCTGAGAGGCCTATTCGATGTCTCCTTATATTCCATCAGTGGCACGCACCACAGATCCTGCACAGGCTTATCCCTTTCTGTCCAGCACCGGAACCAGAACCCTTGGTCCTCTTTTCCTTACCTCTAGTCATAGTTGCCAATTTTCTCATGGCCCTCGGTGAACTCAAGAATCTTCTAACCGGGGCCAGAGCAATAGCACAGTGGGTAGGGAGCCTTGCATGCAGCCGACCTGGGTTTGATGGCAGGCATCCCTCATGGTCCCCCCCCCCAGCACCGCCAGGAGTAATTCCTGAGCAAGGAGCCAGGAGTAACCCCTGAACATCGCTGGGTGTGACCCAAAAAAGAAAAAAGAAAAAAAAAAGAATCTTCTAACCTCCTTAAACTAAATGTTAAGACTATGTTATGACCTCCGTTGGCTTTCTCAGAGTAGCTCCCCAACGATTGGTGCTCTTGCCCTCCAGACCATCTGTTGTTAGGCCTATATACATATCAAGCTGTTTCTTGGATCTCTGGGCCAGGGACCACTGGTTTCCTAAACAAATTCTGATACCTGGGTGCTCTAGAAACACTTTCTAGGCAGAGCCAACCTCTGCAGGACAGCCATGAGGGAAAGGCCAAGGCCACAGGCATGGCCTTCAGAATCCCTCTCCAGCATCCCAATAGCCAGGCTGCAGCACCTCAATGTCCTCCAATCTCTCACAGCCACTGTCGCAGAGGTCACAGTTCAGGTCACACAGACCCCAGCCTCCTCCTCGGCTTCTCTCCCTCCAACCAAGTCCTTCTAGTCCATTCTCAAAGTCCACCAGGAGAAATGCTCTCAACACACCAATCTAACCATTTCTGTCTCCTCCTCCTCCTCCTCCTCCTCTTATTCCTCCCCTCCTCTTCTTCTTTCTCCTCCTCCTCTTCTTCCTTTGACTCTTCTTACTCTTCTTCCTCCTCTTCTTCTAGTTCCTCCTCCTCTTTTCTCCTCCGCCTCCTCTTTCTCCTTCTTTATCAGCCATGTGTCCACACCTCCAACTCTCCCATGTCATACAGAGCCTTTTGGGGGCCAGGTTCCTTAAGTTACTCCTCTTGGTTTGGTTGTCCCAATCCCGGATTCCTCTTCTTCCATGCTAAACAGTCCTTCTGGAGGCTCTCCCTGATCTTTAACCCACCTCAGAGGCTCTCGCTGGCTTCCCATGTCCCTCTGTCTTTCCCCATCAGAATGCTGCTGGCACATTTGTCCCCAGCTATCACACTAGAGATGAACTTTCTGGTTGGAGAGGCCATAATTTGCTTCTTGGCTACGCTTGAGACTTTGAATGTGCCCAATAAACAGACTGAAGGAGGGCAGTTGGGTACATAGGTGAGTGAATAGCTAGGTAAGTGATCATGGTGTGTTGGCACATGGCAGAATAATGAATTTAGGATGATAAACGGATGGATGGATCATAAATGAATGGGTAGGTGAATGGATGAGGAGATGAAGGGATTATGGAAGGATGGATGAACGAATTGATGTTTAGATGGACAGATGAATCATTAATGGGTCATACTCATACGTGTATGGATGGGTAGTTGAATGAATGAGAAGATGATCACTAGATCACTAGATCACTAGACATCCCGTTGTTCATCGATTTCCCCGAGCGGGCTCCAGTAACATTTCCATTTGACCCTATCACGTGCCAGTGTAGCCCAATGGCATCTGGTTGTTTCAGGAATATGAACAGCCTCAAACCGTTCGTTCATGGTCTTGACGAAGAAGTCTGACCATCTTGTAGGTGGGCGGCCACGTGATCTAGAGGAGAAGATGATGGACTATGATAATGATAAACGAATAAATGATAGATGCATGAACTGATGATGAATGGATGGGTTGGTGGATGGATGGAGGAATGAACGGATGGGATTAGGTGGATAGAGGAATCAATGGATGGTTGGTAGATTCCTAGGTAGAATAATAAGTATACAAAGAGGAAAGAAAACCTCTTATAAGGGTTAATATTTGCATGGCAAAGTAGGTGAGCGACAAACATTCAGTGACTTATTGGCTAAATGACTGTCGGAGTGACTGCTCATAGACTGTGTCCTCTCTCTCTTTCTCTCTCTCTCTCTCTCATTTGTCCCACTCTCTCCTGTCTCCACCCTCCTCGACCTCCAGCCTCCCAAGGCTTCCTGCAGTGAGCACCTGACTCACAGTGGCAAATCCCCGGATCCATGCCTGCACATTAATTATTGAGCGATAGAATCCAAATTTATCTAATAAATTAATAATAGGCCATAGGGGCACTTTAATAATGAAATGCTAGAACTGGTGTTTTGATAATTACAGCAGGTTTTCATAATTACACCAGGCTGTGAAAATAAAATCAAAATCAATTAGGTGGTGTGGAATGATACCCCAAGAGTGAAACTCCACCCCCACTAAAACAAAGCTTTCAAGATTACACTCACCAGAATGAGGAAGATCAATCTCTCTCTCCCTCTGGGAGCCAACAGGGCTTGGGGGTCAAGGCCTTCAGGATGGGAGTGCTGGAAAGGAACAGTGCTGGACCTCAGAAAGGCCAACAAAGCACGTTCTTGCTTTTGCAGGTTAGACCGGAGAGGCTTCAAGAAGAACCAAGTTAGCATTTCAGTTTCCAGAGCCAGGACCGCGACTCTTAAGATTCCTGTCACAAAGCTTTTCTTGTTCTTTATTTTTAGTGAAGGGTGATGTGGGCTTATTCCTGGCTCTGCGCTCCTGGCGAAGCTCAGGGGACCCTTGTGGTGCTGGGGATGGAACAGGTCAACAACGTCCATTTGCTTCAAAGCCTGTACTTTGTCTCTAGCCGCGGGGATTCTTGGTTCCTTCCTTCAAGGACAGATGTCCGTGTGTGCCCTGCCAACACCACCTAGCATGGCCACATGGCATGCAAACCTCACGTCACTCAGGAATTTAGACTTCTCTCTGCCTTGCTTGCCTGGTATTGTCTCCTCTGCCAGGATTCTTACCCACCCACCCCCGCCCCCAACCTCTCTAGAGATCCACCGGGAATGTCCACCAACACAGTGGTCTCCCTTCTGTCCATGCTCAAGAACTGCCGTGATAAGAATCTGGCTGGTCTATCTCCACACCCTCCCACCCCCCAAAAAAAAAATAGAATCACTCTCTTTAGAGAGGTCCTCTAAGGGTAAGTCCTGTTCATCTTGTCTCCCCAGGACGTTACCATGGGGCCCGAAAATCAGTGAATGCATAACTCGGGTTTATTCAAGGCCAGATGGTAGAAAGAGAAGGAGAAAGGAGAGGAAAGCAGGCAAATAAACAAGGAAGGCTGGTTCTGGAGCTATTTCCAGAATGTGCTTAACCAAGGCCACCAAACGGATATGGGGCTTGAAAGTGCTACTTAGGGGACATCACGACGGAGATTGAATCTATAACAAAATTAGACACAAGAAAACAAGAAAATCTGTTTCAGGAGGAGAAGCCACGCTCATGGGGGTGGATGGGGGAGTGGAAACCCTCACTCCAGGACGAGGCTCCCCCTAAGCCCCAAACACACACACACACACACACACACACACACACACACGCACTCACTTGCATGCTGAGGTTATTGCTCTGGTCATCTTTCTCTAAGATATGTCCTCAAGAAAGCACTTGGACTCGCCACTAACACTGCCCCCACGGGCTGCTCCGTGCAGAGCTGACAAGTGACGGCTGGGACTCTGTGCTGACAAGTGAGAGGCTGGGATCCTTTTTTTTGTTTTTGTTTTTGTTTTTCCAGACCCTGTGCTGATCCACAGCAGTAAGCCACTGAGCTGAGGTCATGCTGCAGATCAGAGAGTCTTGACCATGGAGTCTTGGGTTCGTGGAGAGATCTGGGGAGGAGGCATCACTCAACGGGAAGCGTCCGGTGCTGTCAGAGTCACACTAACTCCTTCCCTCCTCGACTTCCTCCGTTTCTGAGCAGGATCTATTGACTTCAACTCTGAACTTCATCCTGAGGGTTTAAGCAAGAACCCAGGGCTCCAACTCCAGCTTGGGTCACTCTGGGGAGCTAAAAGTTAAAGCTAGAGTGCAGAGATGTCCAGAGACGTCCCTTCCCCACCTCCTTGGCTGAAAGAACCTGCATGAGCCCAACTGCCTTAGGCTTTCAGTGTTTTTTGGATGATATTGGCCCCACCCACTAGCCCAGCCCCCAGAACTAGCCAATCAGCCTTGCTCATTCCGCCCCAGGTAACAGCGTTCTGTACAGGGATTGGTCAACAGTCAAATTTTCACTTAAGAACAGACAAGCAGATCAAGAAGCGATGGTATCTCTACACAATGGAATACTACACAGCCCTTAGGAAGAGAAAATGAAGTTATGAAGTTTACTGGTACATGTATGGGCATGAGAATATCATGACGAGTAAAGTGAGTCAGAGGGAGAGGGGCAGACGCAGAATGATGGGGCTTATTTGCCGGATACAGAGGAACATAATAGAATACCCAATGTACTAGAAATGAAGGCTGGGGGAACTGGTCCTTAGTAGAAACCTTGCCACAGGGGCAGGTGAGGGATCTGCCAGGAGGGACGAATTCTCTGCAGTAAGGGAATTGTGAACCATAGGGCCTAAAAGGAAAAGTGTCTGCCACAGAGACAGGCTTGTGGAGGGACAGGGAACTGGGGACACTGGCAGAGGGAAGTGGACACTGCCGAAGGGACAGTGCTCAAACACTGTAAGACTGATGAACAACTCTGGAACTTTCTATCTCAGGGTGATTTAATAAATTGAAAAAACAAAAGTTTGTACTCAAGCCAACCAATCAAGCTGAGGAGAACGACATCATCAAGGGCTAGTGTTGCTGTCGGTTACTGTGGACCCCAGCAAAATCCCAAAGGGGCTTTGAATGAGCCGATGGGTCTTAATGTCGGGGTGGGGTCTCTGGACAGGAGCCTGGTACCCTTCTCTATTGCCCCCTTCTACCAGCGTCTGTCTCACCATCTCCAATGCCAGTTCCCTACTCCTGTTCTAACACGGGCTAAACAGGTTCCCCTAAACTTGCGACTCCAAAATTCCGTCCCGAATGATAGTTGCTTTCAGGTCTGGCTGGCTCTCACCTCCAGCCCTTCATTTCTTCATCTGAAAAAGAGACAGGACAGAGGAAACTGACCCTGGGGAAGGTCTGGGAGCTCAGTAAAGTCAACCGTGCCCGGGGCTGGCCCCGAGGAAGGGCTCCCAGCCACTCACCGTCCTCTGCCACTTCATTGCACCTCTTTCCCCTGGCTGTGAACCATCTGCTTCCTGCCAGGGAGGTGCTGCAGAATCACAGGCCTCCTCCGAGCATGGAGAGTGGCTTACATACATACCCCGGAGTTGATTAAATACATGCATGGCTGACCCAATGAATGACTGAGAAAAGATGTAGGGGCCCGTGGCCCTGCTCACTCTAGCGACCCCAAGCCCAAGGAGCATTCTGGATGGAGCCTTTTCCGCAGCATAGATGGGGCTGGGCGAGCAGCAATCTGCCTTCCCAGGGCCCCGGTGAGGTCACCTCCCCCAAACCCCACCCAGCATTGACTCCCTGGCGTCCTGTCTACCACCCCACCCAGTCGATCCCAACACCCAGGGCCCCCTTGGTTCTAGGGGAGACCCCATCCCCCATCCAGGTGCTCCCCTCCGGCATTTTTAACCACAGGGGCTGGGCCCCCAGAAAACACAGAGGAGGGCCGGTCCGGAAGGATGGATGTGCTGAGACCAGGTGGGAAAGTCTGGGCAAGACGAGGAGGCTGGGGTGCAGGTGGGGAGTTCTTTGTCTGTGAGTCAGTAAAAACAAGCTTCTCTGCGAATAATATCAAGAATCTCTTGGCCTGGACTCAAATATGCAGGAGGCGAACGTTCGTTTCCTGTAACTGAACTTGCAGGAGGGGCGGCGCCCCCAGGGAGCGTGGGAGCCCGCCCGTCACTGGACTCACATTGGGGGTGACCTGGAAGCAGCCTGTCTTTGCTTTTCTCCTTTATTTTTTTGAGGGGTGGGGTGAGTGGGGGCCACACCTGGTGATGCCCGGGATGACACTTGACGCTGTGTTCAGATGTCACTAAGTCACTCCTGGCAGTGCTCAAGGAACCACATGTGGTGCCAGGGATTGAACCGGGGTCGGCAGTGTGCAAGGCAAGCGCCCACTCCCTTACCATCTCCCTTTCTCTTGTCTTCATTGCCTTGTTTTCTTTTGTTTGTTTTGGGGGCCACACCTGGAGATGCTCAGGGGTTACTCCTGGAAAACAAGTGCCCTCCCTAGGCCACTGTGGCTCCATCCGTCTCTCAAAACTTTGGCTGCTGTTGGCTGGTGTTGCTTTGACGTGTCCTCTGGCAGATCACAGCAGGCCTGGAGGGAAGGCAGGAAGGCGCCCTGTATCTGAGGGTCCTGTCGGAGCTTGGTGGGTTTCCCACACTGGGCCGCTCTTTGCTCCCTCCAAATCTTGTCACAGCCCAACTCGGAAGCCAGACACCTCAGATACACACTCCCTGAGGACCCCAAAACTCAGCTCGGAGGATACCTGCTTGGCGCCTGGAGCAACACAGAAGTGGCAGGCAGGTGATGGTTAGACATTGCCTGTACCGAGGCAGAAGAGGCACACTAGGGGGTAAACTGAGACCAAGTGAGGTTCAGTGCCAGGAAGGGCCTTGGGCTGACTCTCAACGTCTCTCTGCCCCTCCCTTCTTTCTTGCTGTAGTCCATGTAATCGCATGTCTCGTGCGTGAACACGAGGGGCTGCCTGTCTGTGTTTAAATCTCACTAGCTGATATACTTTCCTGCCTCCTAATTCAAAAGCTCAGAAAGTCTCTGCATAGAAATCTCCCCCTCCTGGCTGTGTAGCTTTGTCAATATGTTCAAAACCCTTTTATACTTTAAAGAGGCCAATTATATTATAAGAGAGTTATGTCTCAATAAAGCTGCAGAGGGCTAAATCAAGGGGGCCTCCCACCTCCCTCGCGCCCGTTCTGCCCCTGACCACTGCAGGCAGGGCTCGTGACCTGTTTTCTCCTCTCACCCTGATTCTGGCTCCAGGTGGCACGTGGGCTGAAAGAGAAGTGACACTGTAGGACGTGGACTCGAGAGTTCTGTTTGGGGGCGGGGAGCAGACTCCTGGAGCTGGGGTGCAGGCTCTGTCAGGGAAAGCACAAGGTCCATCCCTTGAGCAGATGGAGTCCAAGATGTTGATGACCGTGGGCTTGCTGATGCCCTGGTCTACGCCTTGAAGCACAAGCGATCAGTCCTGATGAGCTGGAAACTGGAGTATCGGCCACCCAAGTGACCCTGCCCAAAGTCTGCTTGTCATCTTGCCTGAACAGATGTCCTGGGCCTGCTTAGGCCTCCACTGGCCTCCTTGGCTAAGAACCTCTTCGTTGGGGACAAGAGGGAGGGGGCAGGAGCCTGGGTTCAAATTCCAGAATCTTCAGTCCTAAAATGGGAATAGATTAAGTTCCTCAAAATAAGAAAGAAAGAAAGAAAGAAAGAAGGAAGGAAGGAAGGAAGGAAGGAAGGAAGGAAGGAAGGAAGGAAGGAAGGAAGGAAGGAAGGAAGGAAGGAAGGAAGGAAGGAAGGAAGGAAGGAAGGAAGGAAGGAAGGAAGGAAGGAAGGAAGGAAGGAAGGAAGGAAGGAAGGAAGGAAGGAAGGAAGGAAGGAAGGAAAGGGGGTCCCGGTCCTCTCCTCCCTCACTGTCTTTCTCTTCTCAGCCTCCTCCCCTGCTCTCCTCCCATGTGTTCCTCTCCACTCACCTCCCCAGCTTCCAGCTCTCTCTCTCAGGCTTCACGTCCATGGAAACAGCTTTTTCCTAGGGCCACAACTATTGCTGCTCAGGGGCTGTGCTGCTCTGGGCTAGAACTGGTCCAGGAAGGTGCCCTGCCACAAACACCATGTCCCTCATACCTCCCCTAAGTTTAATTTTAAGTTACTGTTTTGCGGCAGTTGGGGCGGTGGGACAGGACTAAACAGCAAAGCTGGGTTTGACCCCCCAGCACCATAGAGGCCCCAGAGCCAAAACAAATAAACAGCAGCTTTGTGAAAATGGATGAACAGAAAAACTACTTTCCCACTGACCCAACAAAACCATCAGTGAGCAAGAGAAGGTGAGTGTTCCATTGGGCTCTGAGATTGGTGGAACCCCTCTAGCCAACGCTGAATGCCTAGAGTAGCCCAGGCCTTAAGCGTAGGCTCCCTGGGTGACCTGCTCCCAGAGGTTCTGCCTGCAGGACAGCAGACAGACAGACCAAGAGTTTTTTTTTCTGTTTGCACCGAGTCAGGTGGCTTCAGAATGAGCTGTGCTGATTGTACACAGCCTCTTTGCCAATGGCGCCTCAGTCCACTGTCTTCATCTTCCCTTTCCCACCCCAGTGATTGTCATTCAGACAGGCAGGGGGTGCAGATCGAAGACCCAAAGAGGAGGGGGATGTTGCTCAGGCTTTGCTGTGTCTGAGGTCACCACGATCGCCTCAGCAGTACTGGGGGCCACCATGGCTACGTGCAGCTGTACCCAGGATCCACGTGGCAGGCACCAGGCTGGCACCCAGGCTGGGCATGAGCAAGGCCGATTAGTGCAACCCTCCCTTCTGTGGTTTTTTCCTGCAAATCCCAAAGCCTAGTCAAAGCAGGAGAAAATTGCAGTTGACTGTGCAGGGGGGGGTTTGGATGTGTCCAAATGGGGCTGAGCTAGCACCTGAGCACCGCTCCTCAAAACTGTCGAGATCCTTGGGAAAGAGTCGGACAACTGAAGGAGACAGAGCCGCTGTGGGCCCACCCGCCCCGCACATACACCCAAAGCGGCAACACACGCAAAAAGAGAATTAGCCAAATACCAAGATGCCCCAGGAGAGCGAAGAGCAGAGACACAGCTCCTGAGGGTCTGTGTGGTCAGAGAGACACAGTGCCACCCTTAGTGGCCAAGCACATTTGTGGGGAGCCTTTGTTCTCTCCTCACGCACCCCCAAAGGGCCATCTGAATGAGGGGGACCAGGAGGCGCCTGTTGTTTGAACACAGGAAAGTTTGGCGCCGGCTGAGCCAGGTGGAAGTGAGGGGTGCAGGCAGGGAGCAAGCTGGGGGGGGGTGTGAGCACCTGGGGGAGGGCAGTGTGGTGGGCAGAGCCCTGGGCATTGGGGGGGCTGTTTCCTGAGAGTCTCTGTGATGTTTTTCATCCCCAAACCAAGACCCGACAACCTATTGGTGGCTGAACACCATCAGCCACTGCTCTGCTACGGACGCTGAGGGGGTTCCCACCTCAGCCTCCTGGGGACAGTGCTTAGAGCCTTGCGGTGCCCAATCTCATATGCCATGTCTCTGTTGCTTGCGGGTCGACCCCCTAGGGGAGCTGCCAGCCCTTTGCACCTTCCTATGGACCCCCCCATGGTATTCAAAGGTTCCATGCCTGCACCCAAGGGCTCCCAGACATCTTGGTTGAACCCTCACTGGAACCAACATGTCGCGGTCCCATCTTCCTGAGGGGAAACGGAAGCCCAGAGAAGGGGATTTATTTGCCCTTCTCAGCCCAGGTACACTTCTCAGCCACGCACTGACCAGAGCTGAGGTTTGTGGCACACTGAGATTTAACAAAGAAAAAAAGGGGGAGCTGGGGAAGAGTCAGAGAAGGACAGAAGTGACGCCTGATGACGTCACTGCTGGTGGCACAGAGGAGAGTCACGGTGGGGGATGCAGGGCTTTGGGGGACACAGACTACTCCGGCCCCTTGAGCATGGATGTGAGAAGGACAGGGCAGAGTATCTCTTGGAGGCCAGGGTGTCAGAAGAGATGGACGCAGGTACTGTGGGAAGTGGCGGGGCCTCGCACAGGCTGAAGCAGAGGTGAGGTTTGTATGTGCGCATCTACACTGTAGAGCCAGCAACACCTACAGCAGGATAGTCCAAGCAGCTTAGCCGCATCCCTGGCAAAGGGCAGGCTTCGGGGCTCAAGGGGAGCTGAGGGCTCTGGTGCAGGGAAGACACTGTAGGGTTTGGCGCTGAGCCCTGGACGCCTAAACTCAGCTAGGAATAACTGTGGAAATCACCGTGTGTCTTACTAGTTCATGTTTCTAAATGATAATAAAAGATAAACCGAGGTCAGGCACGGCCCAGCACCCAGGCCCTCCCCTATTCCCCCAGTAGGTGATCTGGGAAGAACATTTGCCCTGGGGCTCGGTGGTGGGGAGGGAGTGCAGTGCGGCCTTGGGGCTGTAACTGGAGAGGGCCTGTGCCTTCTTGGGGCTCCCTGGGCAGGAAGAAGGACACAAAAGCCCCTTTGTCCCACCATTGTTGGGCCTTGCAGCCAGGCTGGCTGCAGCCCTCAGACCAGCAAGCAGGTCTGAGAGCAGCTGGGCCGGCTCCAGTTCCCAGGGCCTCCCGGGCGGGCCAGAGGCTTCATTAAATTGGGAAATGCTTAGCAGGTACTCAGCACAGGGAAAGGCCTGGGCCCCTCGAGTTTTGTTTTGCTTTTTCTTTTTCCCTTGCAAGTGTCTGCTCCTTGACCGTAAAAGCCACTGGACACAGGTCAAAACTAGGACAACAGCAGCCTCTGGGGTGGCCCTCACCCGTCCTGCCAACACACAGGCCTGCACCGTTGGTTATCGGTCCAGAAACTTCTCCCCAAGTGAACGCATCCAGCAGGGTGTTGCTTTTCCATTGCAAAGGGCAACGGCACCATGCAAAGCCTTCCGAGACAATCACAAACGTGCCCCGAGAGCCTTTGTTTCCTGCGCACACAGACGGTTTCTTCCTTCTGTCTAGAGAGCAACGTCCTCCAACCTTTCTGCCCGTGAGTATCCTCAGCTTTCTGCCACCCCACGCAATACTGAAACAACCGTCTAGCGTGTGGATCTTGGCACACATGTAAGGGCAGAAAGGACCATCAGGATGTTCTCCAGGCAGGACGCTTGGCTGAAGTGTCATATCAGATGGCTTCTGTTTTCCTTCCCCGGGGGGTGGCCCTGGTAGCTTCAGCCCTGCTCCCAATGTGACTTGGGAGGGCTTCTGGCCCCTCAGAGGGCAAATTCAGGACATCAGTAATCCTTCCGCTTCTCGTTTTCATAGACCAGAAATGTACAAAGGAACGTGGCTGTAAGTGACTCCAGTAGGATGGATCTCACGAAGTCAACACACCGCGTCTCAGACCCCCAGAGTGGCACCCAGGATGGGTCTCACAACGACAACACACCCTGTCTTAGGCTCCCAGAGCTGCGCCCAGGACACCCCCCAGCCTCAGAGGTCTGCTGTTTCCTACACCCATCGTTATCCTGGATTGGCCCTTTTGTTTGTTAAAATTCTCCTAGGCTAAAGAGCTAGGACAGGTGATTAAGGCATTTGCCTTGCAGGCAATAGGTCCTGGTGTGATCACTAGCTCCTGAGCATTGCCAAGGGTGATCCCAAGTGCAGACCCAAGAGTCAGCCCTGAGCAGCTCTAGGTGTGGCCTTGAAAGCCAAGTCATAAAACTAAACGCTGCTCCCTTTCCAATGCATCTGGTCTGCACTGGCCAAGCCATTACCACCAGCAAGGGAGCCAGAACAGTGAAAAACAAAAACGACTTAAAAAAAAAAAAGAAAAGAAATTGGCAAGAACCAATTCAGGCAGACACGCCCCATGAGCCAGAGTCACAGCCTGTTCTCCTTGGGTTCACCCCATCAAACGTAAAACCCTCACTAGCCGCTGTGGCACGAATTTGTGGCATATAAAGCTTTCATCAAATCCAAAATTCTACACCCATAAATAAAAGCTATTGGACCACGGACGCGCTGTTGATTTCCGATGGCAGAAGCAGAGAGGCGGGAACTGCCAGGTTCACGGGCACTCAGAGCCCGACACGGCAGATGTTTGCCACCCCCTAAGCTCCAGTGTCGCCATACCTCACAGGGCCGGGAAGGCGCCTGGGTTGCCCACTCAGGAACCTCAAGTTACCTTTGCTAACCTGCACGTTAGCGAGGCAGGCAGGAAACCAGATGTAAATTCTCCAGCCCGATGTTGGACGGGGCAGTGAGGATGGAGAAAGAGTTTTGCTCAAGCCTGAGCCATCATGGCAGGCTCTTGTAACACAGGCAGATTGTGGGTGGAAGGGGGTGGGGGGGTCAGGGATGGTGCGGAAGTGGGAGCTTCAGCCCAGGAAGCAACAGGTAAGGGTCCAAAGAGTTCCAAATAGGAGGGGGATGGCACTGGGAAAGAAGACGATGTTGCTGATTGTAAGGAGGGAGTGGATGAGCTCTAGAGACACTGCCAGCCAGTAGAGAGGTGATGGGTGGGCTTTTTGAGGGTACATCAGGGGTTGTGGGGGGCACCCAGGAGCTCTTTGCACCACCTTCTCAGTGGTGGGATTCTGCCTGTGTGGGATTCCTATGGAGCCAGCTCTATGGGATATTTCCAGAGGTGTATGCAGTAAGCTGGCCAGCAAGCAATTCTTGGGCTGTCTGTGGTGGGCCTCCACGACCCCCTCCAGGACAGTTGCTGCAGCCCTGCAACCTCAGTTTACCATTTTTTTAATCTTATGGCATTCTGTTTTGTTTTTGTTTGTGGCTCACACTCAGCAGAGCTCAGGACTTACTCCTGGCTCTGCGTGTACTCAGGATCACTCCTGCCAGTGCTGAGGGGACCATACAGGGTGTGAAGGACTGAACCTAGGTCCACTTGTATACAAGGCAAGTTCCTCAGTTTATCTTTTTTGTGACCTGGGACGCTGACTCCACCCTTAAGGAACTGTCTTGAGCCTTAAGGAAGTTCTGTAGGTGACCAGTCCAGAGAATGACCAGCACAGAGAGTGACCAGTCCAGAGACCCATTGCCTGATGTCAGAACCCCTCACACCCATTGCCTCCCCCACAAACTCCTCCAAGCTGGGCAGCCTGGGTCTCCCTGAGGTCTCCTGCTCAGTTGTTCTGGAATCTTCTCCCTTGGGAGACAGCCCTACAGGAAGGAAGAGGCGTCCCCGGGTCGGGGGGGAGACTGCTTGTGACTCTGAGCGATGCCACCTCAAACACTTATTGTCATAAAGGAAGTTATTCAAACACAATCAATTAGGCGCCGTATTAGCATATTTTTCATTGTACTACCACGGCAAAGAGGAGATCCCAGTGACTGTTTACTGCGGCTCTGAGCTAATATTTGTTAACGTGATTAATATGTTTTTCAAATATCAGTGACGGGTGAGGCAGGCATCATTTGTCTCCCGGCAGGAGGCTGGAAGGGTGAGGGGGTGGGAGTCACTCATCACAGGGCACTGGCTGGGCACCTGGGGACAGAGGGGCCTGCCCTGACTTTGTGCCTTTCCTCAGCCCGGCTCTCCTCCACTATCCACGGGCCCCTTTTCTGATCCTTCCCACCAGCATTCAAGGACACACGGATACGCCAGTCTCTCACCCCAACCCCTGGACCACAGGCCCCTCCCTGGAAGTCCTTTCTTCAGCTCTTCTTGCCCCCTTCCTCCTTCCTGCATCATTCACTCTTGAAGAAGCAAAAAACTATCCAATACTGAAAGCATTGAGACTCAAAGACATGAGGCAGAGCTGCTACTGGCTCTCCCTGTGCCCAGCCGCTCATGAGGTGCCCAGGAGGGACGGCGGGTTCTAGCCCTGGCCTGCCACCCCAGCAGAGCCTTGCAACAAGCCAGACAACCCCCACTCCATGAGGGCCTCCATTTTCCACATCCAGACTTCCCCCGTCAGAACTCCACCCAGCAGACCAGCCTATCACAGCCTGGCTTGCGTGGCCTCTTCCAGCTGCACGGTTCATCAATAAATGCTGGATTTAGAGGTGACTTCAAGAGTATGCTACCCACACAGCAGAGCCTGGCAAGCTACCTGTGTCGTATTTGATATGCCAAATACCAGTAACAATTATAGACCTCATTCCCATGACCTGATGGAATGGTTTGAGGCTCTTTATGTTCCTGGAGCAAGCAGGTGCCCTTGGGCTCTACTAGCATGAGACAGGATATATGGAGATGTTACTGGTGCCCGCTTGAGCCAATCAATGATGAACAGGAAGACAGTGATACTGAAAGCCAATGGAACCTTCTAGAACAGCACCCTCCGGAAGCACTAGGATGGTAGAGACACATTCTCTAGCTGCGTTGGTCAGTCATGGAGCGCCACTGTCGCCGGGTGGCTCTGGGACCACTCACAATGTGGCCGGGCTGACCAGGAGCCCAAGTTAGATTGTACTGGCCTGCGGTGGCTTTCCACTGCAGATGAAGTGGCCCTGGACAGCAGGGACAGTGCTTTAACGAGCCCCGGCCCACCCAGGGCCACCTGCACTATCAAACTTCCACATTTGTCATCGCTTCTTAGGCTTTTATTAAGTAGGAGTGTTTATCTTCCCCTCTCTCCTCTGCTGAGTTCATTACCGTCTTGGAAGTTGTCTCTGCCATAAAAAACAGAAACGGGGGCCAGGGAGGTAGTGCGAAGGGCTGGAGCACAGGCTTCTCTAGCTGCGAGGCCCAGATTCCAACCCTGGCTCTGTGGTTCCCCGAGCACTGCCAGGAGCATATTCTGGAGCACTGAGGCATCGAGCCCATGCTAAAACAATACCAAAGGCAACATAAACATATAGGGGTGCTTTTCGGTGCTTCCCTCTGGGTCATTCATAGCATACATAAGTGAACCGGATGCTTTTAATCTCTCAGCAATGTCAAGGACTATTTGGACCTATTATATGTGACAACCTATTGCAGGCATCGCCGCGCCCCTGATTTCTTGGGGGGTCTCCTTCTCCCCATCCAGATGGGTTCACTCCCCTCCACAGTGCTCAGGGGACCCATCCTTGAGTGCACAGATTTCTATTGCAGATCATTTGCTACTGACCGTTTTGGTGACAAACACACTGGACACCTAGCAACAGGTCCTGCTGGTGGCCGGCTGACAAGTGTTCAGAGGCCAGTCAGAGAGAAAGTGGTAAATAAGTCGGGCCTCACGGCACTGACCTTACTAGATGCTTCCACACAGCTCCCACACCCTCACGCATGCTGGGAAGTCTCGGCCTTTTATGTTTCTGTCTAGGAAGTGTGTGTGTGTGTGTGTGTGTGTGTGTGTGTGTGCAGTTGTTTTGATTTGCATTCCTAATCACCAGAGAGGCAGAGAGGTTAAAAAGACTTTGTATTTGTTTTGTTTTGGGGTGACACCAGGCAGTCAGGGCCACTCTGACCCCTATGCATAGGGATCACTCCCGGCAGGGTTCAGGGAACCATATGTGGTGCCAGGGAATGAACTGGGGTTGGCTGCATACAAGGCCAGCACCTCCCCACTGTGCTATCTCTGAGGCCCTTACGTTAAAGAATGTTGACTCTCAGTGCCTCCCTTTTGCTCTAGGGCTCTATCCGGGACCTATTGTTTTACTATTGCTTGGCTACTTGTGTCTTCCTTACTAATTTTTTCATGAACTCTTTGCATGGAATGAATCCAGTCCTCTCTGTGTGTGCGCTCAGATGTCCTTGTTCTAGCACCTCATCTTCTCTTTGGATTGATTGAAGGAGTTAGGTTACAAAGACATCTTTTATTATCACTTGATCATTTGACATCCCGTTATTCATCAATTTGCTTAAGCAGGCACCAGTAATGTTTCCATTTGTCCCTGTCACATGCCAATGTAGCCCAATGGCATCTGCTTGCTCCAGGAATACAAAGAGCCTCAAACCATTCCTTCAGGGTCTTGAAGAAGTCTGACCATCTTGTAGGTGGGCAGCCACGTGATCTTTTGACGTCCTGTGGGATCCATTTGGTAATGACTCTAGTCTAGCAGTGGTCTCCAAATCACATTACATGTCCAGCCCATCTGATTTTCGACGCCTTGGCAAACAAGACAGTGTCCCTGACTCTCGATTGTCGATGGAGATCGGAACTCTGGATTCCTTCTTTCACTTTTTTTTTTTTTTTTTGGGTCACACCTGGCAATGCTCAGGGGTTTCTCCAGGCTCTGCACTGAGGAATTACTCTTGGCGGTGCTCGGGGATCATATGGGATGCCGGGAATCGAACTCGGGCCAGCATTGGTCGGCCCCGCAAGGCAAACGCCCCTACCCACTGGGCTATCACTCCGGCCCTCATTCTCAGTTGAGTGAGGCGTGATATTCCAAGCATAGCTCTTTCAATTCCTCTTTGGGAGATCAGAATAGCATTCCCCTCCTGCTTTTCGTAGGGCCCAGGTCTCTGAGGCGTATGTTAATGCAGAGAGAACAGTGGAGTCGAAGGGGATGTGCCCAGAGCTGGAGGTTCTTTGTCCTTTTAGCTATTTCTTCGATGCTCTTGAAGGCGTTCCATGTCACTCTCTTCCTCCTGCGCAGCTCAGGTGCTAGGTCATTTGTCATGTTTTCTCGACCTAGGTACACATAACTGCTTCATTCGAGATGTTTGTTCCATTGAGAGTGAATGGGGCCTCTGGAACTAGTTTGTTTTTCATGAACATTGTTTTGTTGAGATTCAACTGTAGACCTACCTTTCCACATTCACAGTCGAAGTCAGCCAGCATCTGTGCCACTTGGCTAATGTTTGGTGTTATTAGAACGATGTCATCAGCGAAGCGGAGGTGGTATAGTTGCCGACCATCTATCTTCACTCCCATTCCTTTCCATTCTAATTGTTGCATGAAGTTCTCGAGGGTGGCGCTTAAGAGTTTCGGTGAAATGGTATCACCCTGCAAACCCCTCTTTTGACATCAATGATCACTTCCTTGTAGAATGGTGAGATCCTGGTGGTGAATCCGTAATACAGCTCATGAAGGATCTTGATGATTGAGTTTGAATGCCCTGTTTGGCTAGGGCTCTGATGAACACTTCAGTCTCAACAAAATCAAAGACTTTCTTTAAGGGTCTATCACATCTTCCAGATAAAATTATCCATGACTTCTACTCAGATTTCTTTGATAGCCACATCCACCTGCCCACATACCAAATTCCGCAGGATGGATATGTCATTCCCAACGTTCTCCCTTCTGAAATCGAAATGCCATTTTGTCGGTAAAGAAGAGAACAGCACCTGGCCCAGACAAAGTCAGACCTGAACACCTGAAGAATCTGCCATCAGTACTCATCAATACACTGGCTTGGCTCTTCACACGCTACCTGTCTGAATGCAAGGTGCCCTCCCAATGGAAAATCAGCAGAACAGTTCTACTGTTCAAGAAGGGAGACATTCACGACATTGGCAACTATCACCCCATCTGCCTGTTGTCCATCATCTACAAGCTGTTTACTCAAGTCATCCTGAACAGGGATTGGCAGAACATCAGATGAAAGACAACCATAATGCGGCAAGCTGAGTTCCAAAAAGGAATCAGCACAATCGATCATATCCATGCAGTAACCAAGCTCACTGAGGTTTGTAGGGAGTTCAAGATGCCACCATGTCTAAAGTTCATTTTTATTATAAAGCTCTTTAATCACCTTTTTTTATTTCTTTTTTTTTTTTTTCCTTTTTGGGTCACCCCCAGCAATACTCAGGAGTTACCTCCAGCTCTGGACTCAGGAATTACTCCTGGTAGTGCTCGGGAACCATATGGAATGCCGGGGATCAAACCCAGATCAGACACATGCAAAGCAAACATCCTACCTGCTGTACTATTGCTCTGACCCCTCGCCTTTTTCTTTTAACTTCAGGTGTGTGTGTGTGTGTGTGTGTGTGTGCGTCACATGCCTAGTGACTTTGGAAACACACAATATGGCTTCCACTAGCTGTTGATGCCACACCATAAAGCCAATTTCCAGCCAGACACCTAGATTATTCTCCGGTTTCTGTGAGTCATTTGTCAGGGCTGCAGAGAAATTCTGCTTCCAGAGCTCGAGTCAGGGTGCTGGCGGCTGGGCTCCCACCAGAGGTGGTAGGGGAAGGACCCACTTTCCAACTCCTCAGGGTGTTGGTCTATGTGTTTCTGCAGCTGTGGGGCTTGGGGTAGCCACTCGTCTGTGTCAGCAATGGAGAGCGAAGCAGACACTGGAGAGGCAGAATCTCATCTAACACAAGGTGAGGGAGGGAGGGAGCCCCCTGCCCTGCACCATGTTCTAGTCACCGGAAGCAAAACCCAATGCTCCCCATGGGGGAAGTGCACCCCACAAAGGAGCACTTTCAGAAGGGACCTTAGAGACGGTGACTATGGTGCGTGTTGATCTTCCTTTTCCTGTATCTATATATCTATCTGTCTTCCTTCCTTCCTTCCTTCCTTCCTTCCTTCCTTCCTTCCTTCCTTCCTTCCTTCCTTCCTCCCTCCCTCCCTCCCTCCCTCCCTCCCTCCCTCCCTCCCTCCCTCCCTCCCTCCTCCTTCCTTCCTTCCTTCCTTCCTTCCTTCCTTCCTTCCTTCCTTCCTTCCTTCCTTCCTTTCGTATGTTTGTGTTTATTTGTCCTCACCCAGAGGTGCTCAGGGCTTACTCTGGCTCTGTGCTCAGGGATCATGCCTGGCAGTGCTCAGGTGATTATATGCGATGCTGAGGATCATACCTGGGTTGGCTGCAAGCAAAGGTAAGCGCCCGGATCCTTTGTGCTATCGCTCCCGGCCTCTGGGGCAGCCACCTTGCCCACCTCCGCTAACGCCCTGGCTGCAGCGCCTCCTGCTGGACACAACATGCCAGCTCCAGCCATTGCTCGCAGGGGCTCCACGACACCCTGGGCAGAGGGAGATTTTGAAAAAATATAAATCATCCCACATCAGCCCCCTTTCTCCCTTAAATCCCTTCCAAAGCTTCCTGCTGCACTTGGAATAGGGTCCAGATTCCTCTGTGTGCTTCGGCCAACACAGGCCTGTCAGTTCCTCGCCGCCCATCCGTCACCGGCCGCCGGCCCCGCCACCAGGGCTGCCTGCAGGAGCAGGGAGATGATCTGATTATTGCTCCAAGGGAGAGACTTTGGGGGTGGTCCCAGTGGTCTGGGGAAAGATGCCAAGTTTCCTCCTCTGACTGGCAGACCCAGGAGGCCGCAGGAGGCCAGCTTCAACGACACCATTGACTTGTGCCGCCCCGGGAGTGTTTGGGTGGCGGGAGAGAGTCGTGAATAAGCTTTAAGAGGGCGTGGGTCAGCTCTGGGGGCCTCGTTTGCTGACACAAGCGTCTGTTCCCATGGCCAGCCCTGGGGGGCCAGCAGCAGGGACAGTGGGGGGGCTGTCTGAGCACCAGGCTGGTGCCCTGCCCCAGCATCACCTTGCTCGCTTGGGTAGGGTCTAGCTTACCTGTAGCTGGCGCCCAGGTTGCACCAGGGAATCAAGCTTCCTGCTGGCACTGAGGGAGCTCCCAGGAGTATGTCTTAAGCCTGGGGGAGACACACCCCAGGCTTCTACCAGTGCCTAGAAGCAAACGCGGCCCCATGGAATTTAAGGGTTGGTTGGGGACAGCCAGGCTGTTTGAAGATCATTACAGCCAGGGCTGATCCAGCCAGGGCTGGAGCCTGGTGGATGCTTGCACTGGGCTGATGGATTCCTTGGGGTGGGAAGCAGGAGGAAACAGGAATTTGGGAACTCCTGGTTATGTACCTGTGAGAGCAGCTGGCATCCTCAGCAGCACCTGAGGGAGTCCCACTCGCGACCACCACCCTCCTGTCTCTCAGTCATTCTGTGCTGAAGCCAGAGGTGAAGGCCCAGCTGATGGCACCCTCTAGCATCCGAGAAGGCAGCTTCAAGGAGGAACATTCGAGAACATACTCGCTGAAGGAAATGGAATGTTCCAGAGGGCGTCCTGGATGATAGTCTTGGAAGGAGAAGAAACAGTTGGGAAACAGATGAGAGTCTGCCTGGAGGTGCGAGAGGGTCTTGGAGCGGGCCCACAGCAGGGGGAGCAAGGGGGGACACCCCACCTTCACATGTCATGGAGTGGTTTGAGAACCCCATGGCGGGCGCCCTGGAGGTATGAAGGTCACGGAAGTGCACCTTTCAAAGCCCCAACGCGGCCCTGAGACCCGTATTTGGCTGTTCCAAACTGCAAACCCCCAACACGGCTCTGAGACCCATTTCCGGCTGTTCCCAACACAGTTCCTTGACTTGGAGACCGTCACCCGGCTGTCTGCACTGTGTCACCTTTGGGATGAGCCGGGCAGTGTATTAGTGGAGTCTTGGCAGTGCCTGGGTCTGTCCCACCTTTGGACGTTCAACCCATCCTGGCTGGTTCCAGGCAGGGCCGCATGTGAGGAGCCCCATAGTTTGCTCGGCTCTTCCACATGGGTTCGTGTGTGCTATCATGATTCCACCTGGCCTCCTGCCAAGGAAGCGCCCGGCCCCTACCCCCACATTCCTGTAGCAAGAGACCTGGAGTCTACCTGGATCTTATCTGCCCCCGAGGCTTCCCAGCAGCTCCCTTCCCCACACCCCACCCCCGCCACTGCCCTGGAAGCAACGCCCCCTGCAGGGGCACAATGTCTCAGCTCCCAGAGCCACCTTCTCCATGCAGGACACTGTCACTGTATCACTGTCTTCCCGTTCATCATGGATTAGCTCGAGCGGGCACCAGTAACATCTCCATACATCCTGTCTCATGCTAGTAGAGCCCAAGGGCACCTGCTTGCTCCAGGAACATAAAGAGCCTCAAACCATTCCATCAGGTCATGGGAATGAGGTCTATAACTGTTACTGGTATCTGGCATATCAAATACGACACGGGTAGCTTGCCAGGCTCTGCCGTGTGGGAAGCATACTCTTGTAGTCATCTCAAAATCCAGCATTTATTGATGAACCGCGCGAGCCAGGCTGTGATAGGCTGGTCTGCTGGGTGGAGTTCTGACGAGGGGAAGTCGGATGTGGAAAATGGAGGTCTTCATGGAGTGGGGGGTCGTCTGGCTTGTTGTGAGGCTCTGCTGGGGTGGCGGGCCAGGGCTAGAATCTGCCACCCCTCCCGGGCACCTCATGAGCAGCTGGGCACAGTGAGAGCCAGTAGCAGCTCTGCCCCATGTCTGTCTCTGCGTGCAGGACAAGTCTGGAGTTATTTTGGTAATTTATGAGTCTATCATTTGACAGTAAAATGGTCCACAAGGCTAGAGAAATGGGACCGGGGCAAAGCACTTGCTTTACATACTGTCCACCTGGGATTGACACCAACACCGCATGATCCCCTGAGCATTCCTGGACACAGAACCGGGTATAGTCCCTGACTGCCTTCAGGTTTGGTCCAACCAATCCCTGTACCTCCACCCCCCACCACACACACACCACAAAAAAGAAATGCAAAGATAATCCAGGAGTGAAGGCTCTTGCCTTGCATGTGGCTGACCCCAACTCAATTCCCAGCACCAAGTGTTCTCTGAGTACCTGTGGGAGTGATTCCTGAGCGCAGAGCCGGGAGGTGGCCCAAACCTTTGCCCCCCACCAAATAATTAATTGATTGATTGATTGATTGATTAATAGACCTCTGGAAAAAAAGCATAGGACGTAAGGAGCCTGCTCTGCATGCAGATAACCCCAGCTTGATTCCCAGCACCCCACAGGGTCCTGCCAAGAGCAATCTCTGAGAAAAGAGCCAGGAGCCAACTCCGAGCACTGCTGAAATTGACACCAGAGCAAAATAATAAAAACAAAATGAAAGTTAAAGCTCAGAAAGCATCATTCGCAGCCCGGAGACCTGGGCTGGAGCTGGGGAGAGAGGAACCAGTGCCGGGAGTCACTGCCCGCTGCTCTGGGTGGAGGAGCAGGACAGGCGACACGCGGCCGAGCCCCTGCGGGCACAGGCAGGGCTGGTCTGTGCGGGGGGCCCTGGCACCGGTGTAGACAGAGGCTGGAATCACGGTCCTGCCACTCCACGGGGGCTGACTGCTGGCAACTGGCTCAGTATTACAGCCCTCAAAGACCGTCCCGAAGGTACAGGGGGTAAACTGAGGCACAGTAAAGCGTAAATGACCCCAATGGGATGCAGACCTTCTGGCCCCACCCTTGGCCCTGACTCTACCCCAAGGCGAGTCTTGAACAAAGTCACACCAGCTGGGCTGAAACTCACCCCTAGAGCATGTCCACTGCCTGAGGGGGTCTCAGAGGATGTAAAGAGCTCCCAGCTCTGGCCTGCATTGGGGCCCCAGGCACAGCCTCAGTGACTTTGGCAGAAGAGCCCAAACCACAGCTTGTCCCCCTAGGATTCATCCTACCCGGGGTCTAGGGGATGGCGCCATTGAGTGAGGGGCCTAGGAGGGGGCCTGGTAGGGTCTTCCTGGGACGTGCAACCCACCCCTCTCAGGCTCTCCTTTAGGGTTTCCTGAAGCTCTGAATGGCCCTTTGGCTGTGAACCCAGTTCCACAGAGACCCTGGAAGGCACGTTTCTGATTCCCCGGGGACAGGGTCATGGATGTGGCCCCCTCCCTGATGACGACTAGGGGTTCAGTTGGAGCCCTGGGCACACAGTGGCTCGCTTAGCAGAGCGAGGAAGACGGCGGGAGAAGAGTCAGAGTTCAGGGTGCAGACACTGAGCCCTAAAAACCAACTTCATTCAGGACAAAGGGGAGATCCGGGGGCTGGGAGGGTCCTTCCTTCAACCTTTCCCTGCAGGGACCATGAGAGTACCGAGGGTGGGTGCGTGCTTGCAGTGAAAGCAGCTGGTGCTGGGGGGTGGGGGGGTACACACTTTCTGGAGGAGAGGGACCCACACCCAACAGTGCTCGGGGCTTATTCCTGGCTCTGCACCCAGAACTACTCCTGGTGGTGCTCAGGGGATCACATGGAGTGTAGGGATTGACCCCAAGTTGGAGGCATACAAAGCAAGTGCCCTTCCCGCTGCACTGTCGTTCCAGTCCTGAGAGGAAAAGGCTTTGTACCTGGTCACCCACTCAGCACACAGTGTTGGAAGTTATAAGGGGGAAACATCATAAGCATTTTTACCTTCCCTTACACCCCACTTTGGCCCCACTAAGCAGGTCAAGAAAATTACCTCTCATGTGACTGTCTGTCTGTCACTGTCTTCTCGTTCATTGTCGATTTGCTCGAGCGGGCACCAGTAACATCTCCATATGACCTGTCTCATGCTAGTAGAGCCCAAGGGCACCTGCTTGCTCCTGGAACATAAATAGCCTCAAACCATTCCATCAGGTCATGGGAATGAGGTCTATAATTGATACTGGTATCTGGCATATCAAACACGACACGGGTAGCTTGCCAGGCTCTGCCGCGCGGGTAGCATACTGTCTCATGTGACAGACGTAACAAAGGAGGAATGTGCAGGGACTTCCCTGGTCCCATGCACGGCTCAGTTCTCAGCCCAACCATGCACCCCACCCAGGGGGCATGATGGTCCCTGTTTGATGAAGAAGGGGAGTCCAGAGCGCCGCCGACACAGCACCAGAGACGCCAGAACACTGGCCAGGTTTGCCAAGAGCTTTAAGACCTAGCCTGGGCCACCTAGCACCACCCCATCTTTTTATTTTTTTAACTTTATTTCCCCTGGGCTGGGCTCTCCCTGTGCCCAGCAGCTCATGAGGCGCCCGGGAGGGATGGCGGGTTCTAGCCCTGGCCCCCCCAACCCATCAGAGCCTCGCAACAAGCCAGATGACCCCCCACTCCATGAGGGCCTCCATTTTCCACATCCGGACTTCCCCTCGGTCAGAACTCCACCCAGCAGACCAGCCTATCACAGCCCAGGTCACGTGCGGTTCATCAATAAATGCTGGATTTAGAGATGACTACAAGTGCATGCTACCCGCACGGCAGAGCCTGGCAAGCTACCCGTGTCGTATTTGATATGCCAAATACCACTAACAATTACAGACTCATTTCCATGACCTGATGGAATGGTTTGAGGCTCTTTATGTTCCTGGATCAAACAGGTGTCCTTGGGCTCTACTAGCATGAGACAGGTCATATGGAGATGTTACTGGTGCCCACTCGAGCCAATCGATGATGAATGGGAAGACAGTGATACAGTGAAGACAGTGATACAGTGATTTCCCCCTTACACTTTATAGAAACATCGTGGTTTACAAAGCCATTCATGATGATTCGTTACAGGCCTTCAGTGTTCCAGCACCTTCCCATCACATTACACTTTCCCTCTACCATTGTCTCCAATTTTCCCAACCACCCCTTAAACCTGCCCCCCATAGCAGGCCCTCAGTGATTTATTTTATATTGTTTGTTGTCACTTATTTGTTAACAGAATAATGTCACTTGTCACTTGTCTTCCCATTGTCCATCAATTTGCTTGAGTGGGCGCCAGTAACGTCTCCATTCGTGGGAATGAGGTCCATTATTGTTACTGCTCTTTGCATATTGAATACACCACGGGTAGCTTGCCGGGCTCTGCCGTGGTTCTGGGTCCATCCCAGGGGCCCGTCTTTTCTATGACAGACCATCAACCATCCAGGGCCCACGGGACTGAGCCCTGGGTGTAGAGATAAATTTTAAGTTTCCTTTGAAGAAAGTTGGTGAAGATTGTTGAATCTCACCATAGAGCCATTATGAGAGCCATGATAAGGACTTAGATCCAACTAAGGGACTAACATCTAACTAATGATAAGACATCAGTTAGATGTTGTTCCGGTGAGCCTTTCTGTTTATATCTTGTTCTTTGAGACCACCCCCATCTTTGAAGCAACCTCATTCTCCTTTGGGACTTGTCACACTTCCAAAACTCCACACCAGCAACCGGCAAGTCACAGCCCACCAGTACCCTGGGCATTTTAAAAGAATAGAAGTTTCGGGGCCGGAGAGATAGTACAATGGTTAGGTAGCTTGCCTCACATGCATCTGTCCTGAGAGGAATCAATTCCCAGCACATCAGAGGATGCACTTAGCCTCGTCAGAGTGATCCTTAAGCACAGAGTCAGGAGTAAGCCCTGAGCATCACTGGGTGTGGCCCCAAAACTGGAACCAATTAAAGTTTTATTGAGACCCAGGCCCACTCTGCGCCACAGGGCTGCAATTCCTTTTCTGTTAGCTGGTCTCCAAGTTCTCCTCTCTGCCCTTGGCAGAAAAAGTGGA
This sequence comes from Cryptotis parvus, assembly GCA_021461705.1. NCBI lineage: Eukaryota > Metazoa > Chordata > Mammalia > Eulipotyphla > Soricidae > Cryptotis > Cryptotis parvus. The sequence goes on along the minus strand of JAJIBD010011610.1, from coordinate 13,146 downwards.
CCCACCCTAACGGAGGGTCCAGAGTCTGGGCTTGTCATCGTGGAGAGGAGAACGGAACCCTAAATCAGGATTCCTAATTCGGGCCACACAGGGGGTCAGCTGAGTGGACGCCACTTCCCTCTGGGACTCGTGGAGAAGCATCCTGTAAACAGCCCAGCACCCCTTGATGAAGGAGCGTGAAGGAAAGCCCACACATCTCCTACTCCAGACACCATCCACGACAGACAGATGAGCTCCTAATTCCGGGATTTCAAGCCCTGACCCCAGGGGGTCTCCTTGCCAATGCTAGGGCTCTGTCCCTCTCACCTTCTAGAAAACAGAGCCTCCAACCTCCCAAGCCGGCAGGGACCCCAAGGCCAGGACTGTACTGAAGCCAGCCCCCAAGGAAACCCAATCTGGGCTATCAGGTGAGCGACGAGGAACTGGCCGGTCCCCAGCCCCTCCGACCCACAGAGCCTTCCCCCACGCCAGCCCAGCTCCGCTCCACCCGGCCTCAAAGGAAAGCCCTTCAAACATCCCAGGGGTTCCAAGAACCTTTTATATATTTTTTTGAAAGTAACCCTCAAACAGCGGCTTTTCAAGCCACACACAGGCTGAATGAAACTGCGCTTGTTTCCCGAAGACCGAGGGGCAGCGGTTCGAAAAAAGGCCCTTCTCTGAAACTCACGGGGAGGCCAAGGCGGGGGTCAAAGGGCACATTCCAATTGCTAAGATGCATTGACAGGCCCCCAGACCCCCCAACCCCACCAGGAGACCTGGGGAGGGGAGGGACTACCAAGGGATGTATGGAGGGAAGGGCGGGGCCCTGAAAGCAGCTGGGGCCTAAGAAATGCTTCCCAATGCTGGCCACAAAGAGGGGAGAAGAGAGAACCCCATTCCCTTGCTGGTCCCCAGCTTCTGCAGCTGAGCCAGGAGAAAATGCCCAGGTCTGAAAGGCAGGGCAGGAGGGTCAGCACAGAGATGGTTACGGTTGCGTTTGTGTTGTTTATTTTATTTTATTTTATTTTATTTTATACTTGATGGGTTTGGATTGTTATGTTTTTCCCTGAAATCAAGCACTGCCAGGGGTCAGGGGGTCAGGGAAGAGATGAACAATAACTGAGCAAAAGCTGGAGACATTTCTGGACTGTCTGTGGAAGGGCACAGACACGATCAGAGATTCATGGGTGTGTGTTGGCCATGGGAGCTGGGTACATGTTGGCCGTGGGGGCTGGGTGCACGTTGGCAATGGGGGGTAGGTGCATGTTGGCCGTGGGGGCTGGGTGTGCATTGGCCATGAGAGCTGGGTGCTCATTGGTCATGGGGGTAGATGCATGTTGGCCATGGGGGCTGGGTGCATGTTGGCCGTGGGGACTGGGTGCATGTTGGCCGTGGGGGCTGGGTGCATGTTGGCCGTGGGGGCTGGGTGCATGTTGGCCGTGGGGGCTGGGAACATGTTGGCCATGGGGCTGGGTGCATGTTGGCCGTGGGGGCTGGGTGCATGTTGGCCGTGGGGCTGGGTACATGTTGGCCGTGGGGACTGGGTGCGTGTTGGCCATGGGGGCTGGTTGATGCATGGGTGAGTGTTGGCCATGGGGCCTGGGTGACCTCCACTGACTGTCGCCACCTCTCAGAGCCTCTGTTTCCTGGGACCCACTGGCACCTGCCTCTTAGGAGTGGGCAGCGCAAGGGCCTGGGGACCTGTGTAGCTACTGGCATTGAGTGAAGGCTATAAAATGTTGCTTGCGGAGGTGGACCGAAAGTACAGAGAGGCTTAGTGAGGGCCAGGGGCCTTAACATTAATGGTGGACCTCCAACCTCTCATCCTTCCTTGGTAGCAAGACCAAGCCTTCAAGACAAAAACCCCAGAACCATGGGATGGCATTTGTCCACTGTACTGACCACTGTGGGTGACGTGATCTGCTCCAAAGCCTTCTCCAGGCATCAATAGCTCAGTTTGACAGGGGAGGGGTGCGCTATGGACCCCGACCTCAGCTGCCCAAACAGGGTGAGCCTCAGATCCCTCGGTAGCCCCGTGACCCCCAACTAATGACAGCACCCCACTCCCAGGACACACAGGGCCGTTTCCTTCCCAGCCCTGGATACCCTGTGTCCATCTGCTTCCATCCATGTCCCTCCTGCTCTGGGCTCAGCAAACCAGGCAGCTCGGCCCCTCTACCAACATAATCAAGGGTGGGGGAGGTGTTGGACCAAAGCTCACCTCATTCCCCACCAGCAAAATTCTTCTCATCAGAAAGAACAAGAACATGTGGCAAGAAGGCTCACATGGGTGAGCCCCCCGGTGCCCTCCACCATCCCTGGCATATGAGCACCCCCGCCCCATTATGCCTGGATCACTAGGCCCTAGTACCCCCACAAATCTGATTGTCAGCCCCCAGTTTCAGGGTCCTCAGACTCAATGCACTTCCCCACACCCCCAAACCTGCATCCCCAAGAGCCAGAACAGTGCAGCCCACCCCCCCCATAAGGCCACGGGCATCTGTCCACCCCACCTCCAAGCCCCTCCTGTTGGAAGGGATCAGCCTGGATACACAGGCCTCTCCTGTCCCTGCTGCTCCTCCTCCTCGGTGACTTGGGGGCCTCTGTCCATGGGTCCATTCCTCCCCACTGGGATCTTCCGAAGGGGACACCAATTCTGGGCCCCTCTTGGATCTGCGCTGTGTGAACTCCCCAGGAGCTTCTCCTAAGATGTGAGCAGGCAGTGGAACGCCCGCAAACAATCCCACCTGCCCAGGGCAATGAGGGCTGAGCACCCCATAACCTGGGGGACTTCCCTTCAGACTTTGCCAGCTGTTATTCCCACCAAGGCCCCTCCAAGCAGGGGGACCGAGATGCTTGACCTCACTTGGCAAGTGATGATCCTGAGGTTAGAGGGGGAGAACCAGGATTGTGCTGGGAAGAAGGGAGAAGGGAGGGAAGGAGAAGGAGGTGCCGGATGGGAGACAGAAGCAGTGCAGGCCAAGCCTGACCCAGCTTCCAGGATACTGGGACCAACTCCTGGATCCGTGACAGACATGCTGTGTGGCCATGTGGCAAATGGCTCACCCTCTCTGGGCTTCGTGCCCTCATCCATCGAACAGAGACACTGATGGTTTCTCATCTCTCGGGACCGTTGTAGATATGGAACAGGTCGATAATCTAATGCACTTGGAAGAGACTCAGCACACGGCAGTGCCATGAACCACAGATGACGCCATCATCATTGTCATTTCTCCAATCCTGCAGCCAACCTGGAATGGGGTCTTGGGCAAGTCCCTTTTCCTCTCTGTGCCTCAGTTTCTTCCCAAAGGCAGATTAGTGTTTGATGATCTCTGTCAAGCTCTGCCTCTTCGGGCTTCCAGCTTCCATGCATTGAAGACCCTCAGAATCTCTCCAACAAAAGGTGGAGGGGGACAGGGAGCCAGGACAGCTGGGACATTTGCCTTCACATGGTTCAATCCCAGCCTGTCTTAGTGCCTCCCCACTCGGCACTACCAGAACTGATCCCTGAGTACAGGGTAGGAGTAAGCTCTGAGCACTTTCCCCAGGAAGGAGAAAAGGAGAGTGAGATATAGATATCACTCTGTGTGTGTGTGTGTGTGTGAGTAAGCTCTGAGCATTGCATCAGGTCTAGCTTAGAAACTGCCCCCCAGAAAGGAGAGTGAGATATAGATATCACTTTGTGTGTGTGTGGGGGGCCAGGGGGTCTTAGTTCTCCCCATCATTCAGGTGAGGAGTTAGGACAAGCAATTGCCTTGAGAAGCAGCGCCCTGTTCTGAGCACCGTGACCTCTGCAGGGCCCCAGAGGTGTTGTGACAGTTTGGGGGTATATCAAGTCTTTCTGTGGCACGCCGGGTCCCAGGCCAGGCCAGGGTGCAAAGGGTTAAGCGCGCCTGGCTCAGCGGCTGGACCCCTGCGTGCTGCTCTCTGACCCCCGTGTCTGGAACCCCAGGCGCTGTGTTTGCCTTGGCAGCTCAGCCAGACTTCTCCGAGAGGCCTGGAAAAGCCAGCTCATCCCGTAGCCCCGCCAGGCCCACCACGCTGGGGTCCCCTCTCCGCCACCACCGCCCCATTACCTAAGCCTCACTCCGGATGTGACCGCACGGCCCCGGGTGAGGGGCAGCGGGCAGCTGAGACAGGACAGCCATTCATGTCCCACACAGACCAGCCCCCCAGGGAGCCGTGGGGTGGGGGACAGGGAGAGTGAGATGCAGGACAAGCTGGTGCCATGGCGTGGGCTCTAAAGGGCTCTGAGGCAAGACACACACCTGTGGTTGTGCGTGTTGACCCCACTCCTCGCTGGTGACCCTCTGGAAATCCGGGATCAGGAGAGGAAGCACAAAGGTGAAGGCACTTGACGTGCATGTGGCTGACCCCGATTCAATCCCCAGCACCCTACAGGAGTGATCCCTGAGCACAGAGCGAGGAGTAAGCTCTAAGCACCACTGGGTATGGGCCCCCTCCCTCTAAAATAAGAAGGTTCCAGCCCATAGCATGGGGCATTGAAGAGTGGATTGATTGACCTATCACAGAAAAAAGGGGTCTCGAGCCTTGGAGAGGTCTAACTTAGGGGGCCCCCATTAGGCCTTAGAGCGGAGGGAAACGGAAAGTGTTTCCTGCAGTGAAGACTACAGTCAGGTGGGGGGGAAAGGAGCGGCAGCTTCCTAGGGGGTGAACCTCCCTGCACCCCTGAAACCTCACAGGCCAGTTCACTCGCTCCATACTTGCTGCTGGAGCACCGCAACCTCAGGTCAGGTCATGGGGCTCCGGGCAGTCAGGAATGTGTGACTCCCTCCGTTGTCCCCATGGATTCTGGCTGGCTTCTCGTGGGCCAGGCAAGCCATCGAGGCTCCTGAACTTCCTGGTCTCAGAAGGTCCCGGGTCCAGCCGGCCTTGCTCCCCTGCTGCTTAGCGCTCCCCGGATGTTCCGCCCACACCAATTTCTGATTGGAGGGACCCAGGGCTGACAGGCGATTGCATCCCCATGGCTGGGCCTGTGTCTCAGCTTCCAGTCGCCTTGGCAGTGTGCACTGGGGTTCTTGACATGAGCAAGACCACCTGAGAGTCTCTCTGCACACACACACCCCCAGAACTCTCAGCCAGGGCTGAGGGCAGGGCCTGACCCTAGACCCAGTGGAAGTGCCCAGGCTGTGGTGGTGTAAAGCGTGGCGCTGCTCTGCTCGGGAGGTGCAGAAGGCCTTGGGGGTCCTTCCCCAGCACCACCAAGGGGAGAGAACAAAAGAGCGATCATGCTCTTTGGCTGCTTAGACCCCCAGTCACGCGAGGTCCTGGAATTTGTCTCGAACCCGGGCACGTGGTGTTCTGCCAGCCCCAAGCTACCAGATCAGTGGTCTAAGAATGGGTCAACGGGGACCCCTTTGCCCCAGAAACCCCGCTGACCAACTAGCGCCCCTGCACTGAGCACTCAGGCCTAAAGGCAGCTGTGGGTGGACTAGGGCCTCACCCCTCCCACTGGCTCTCGGGCCCCCCAGCCCCCTCTCACCCCCATTCTCCCCCACAGCCCAGAGACCTCTGAAAAGAAATTTGAGCTGTTCCTTTGATCTCTCTTTCTCTTTGTCCTGCCCTAGGCAGGGTCTCCTATGCCCAGACAGGCTCAGAAACCTTCCCTAGGGCTCCCTCCTTATTCTGAGAAATACGCCAACCAGGGAGGAAAGGTTTGTCTGCTCTCTAAGGCAAAGGCCAGCTTGGAGGGGACGAGCGGGGCTGTGCAGGACATTCCCAGCTTCAGGTAGCCAGCGCTGGAGGCTTAGGGCTCTGGGAGGGAGGGTTGCGGCAGTGTAGGGCGGCAGGACCTGGTGGGGACTGGGGGACGAGGGCGCATCAGGAGACAGGACCACCTGGAGGAGGGAACAGACAGGCACCCCCGCACCCCCAGAGTTTACAAGTGTTGCCAAGGACACAGCTGAAAAGGGCGGGCCGCTGCTTGGAGCCAGGACCCTCTTAGAGTGGTGGGCACGGAAAGGGTCCAGAAGGAGGGGTGTGAATGGGGTCCATGCCCCAAGGTCACAGCTGAGGTTAGAGGTCTGAGTCTCTCAGCCGACCTGTGGCTTGTGTCCTCAGCTACTTCTCCTCCACCGTCTCTAAACACCTATTTTATGGCTCATGCTTTGGGGGGGGTCTGTGGGCCGGAGCTGAGGGACTTTACTCTGACATTGAGATGCCTTTTACCTCTCTTTTCCTGCTCTTCTTCCTCCTCCTCCTCTTCTTCCTCCTCTTCTCCTCCTCTTTCTCCTCTTCCTTCTCTTCCTCCTCCTCCTCTTCTTCATCCTCCTCCTCCTCTTCCTCCTCCTCCTCCTCTTCTTCCCTCCTCCTCTTCTCCCTCCTCCTCTTCTTCCCTCCTCCTCCTCTTCTTCCTCCTCCCTCTCCCCTTCCTCCTTCTCCTCCTCCTCTTCTTCCTCCCCTCCTCTTCTTCCTCCTCCTCTTCCTCCTCTTCCTTCTCTTCGTCCTCCTCCTCTTCTTCCTCCTCCTCCTCCCTCTTCTTCCTCCTCCTCCCTCTCCCCCTTCCTCCTCCTCCTCCTCTTCTTCCTCCCTCCTCCCTCTCCCCTTCCTCCTTCTCCTCCTCCTCTTCTTCCTCCTCCTCTTCCTCCTCTTCCTTCTCTTCGTCCTCCTCCCTCTTCTTCCTCCCTCCTCTCTCCTCCTCTTCTTCCTCCTCCTCCCTCTCCTCTTCCTCCTCCTCTTCCTCCTCCTCTTCCTCCTCCTCCTCCTCTTTCTGCTCCTCCTTCTCCTCCTCCTCCTCCTCCTCCCTCCTCCTCCTCAGAATGCCCCTCTCGCAGCTGGTACTTAAGAGGAGCGGACAGTCAGAGTGACTGAGAGATGGAGACCAGTGGGCAGCTTCCAGAGACCCTGAGGGGCAGCTAAGCCATCCACAGACTGGAAGGAACCAAAGTTGGAAGGAGAGTTGAGTTTGGTTTCTGGAATCTTTCCAGAGGATGAACATGACAATGGGGTGTAGAGACTTACGGACTCGAGACCCCCTGCAGCCTGCTCTGCCCCCCCACTTCCTCGTGTGCACCGTGAAAGGTTGGGAGCCCCTGGCCGGTGGTGACCGGTTGGGCTGAGGTGATGTACGAACCCATAGCTCACGGCTCTGCGTGCCGGGGTGACTTGCTGTTACCATCCATCACGGGCACCCAGCGCCCAATTCGGCAGCTGCCCTTCACCGGACACTTAATTACAGAGACCTGGGAAATAAGGGCTTTGTTTACCCATTGCAAGAGGGGAGGCTCCCGGGAGCGGCCATAGATCACTGCGGCCAGGCAGAAACACAAATCCTGCAGCCTGACAGGGGTAGGGACCCGAGCCTTCGGGAGCTGTCACCTCACCCCCGCAGCCCTGCCCTCCTCCTGTTCTTCATGGGAATATTGATCTGCAGCGCTCGGGGTCACCTCGGCCCTGCGCTGCGCCTCCACCCACTGGAAAGCCCAGCCCCGTGCAGCGGGCAGGCTGGAGGCTGGAGGCCCTGGGCCCACCTCCTGGGTTTGCAGCCCCAGAGAACTCATGGCCGCATAAGTGCCACAGGTTGAGAGTGGGCATAACCATGCAGGGAAGTGACCATTTAGCGTCACTGATCAAGACCAGGGCGGTAGTACAGAGGGTAAGGCACTTATCTCGCATGTGGCCGATCCGGGTTTGTTCCCCAACATCCTATAAGGTCCTCCAAGCTCCACAAGGAGTGAGTGAACTTACTCCTTTGTGCAGAGCTGGGACTGGAGCCCTAAGTTCAGAGGAGGAGGAGAGGGGAGGGAAGGGACTGGAGGGAAGAGGAGGAGGAGGAAAGGGATGGAGAGGGAAGGGGAGGAGGAGGGAAGGGGAGGGATAAAGATAAAACAGGGAGGAATGGAAGGGAAAGAGGGGGAGGCAGGGGGGAGAGGAATGCATATACCGAATTCTCTAGGGCCAACTGCTCTCTGAGTTGATACCCCCAAAACCCATAGGTCAGGGGCCAGAGCGATAACACAGTGGGGAGGGCATTTGCCTTGCATGCAGCTAACCCAGGTTCGATCCCCGGCATCCCATACGGTCCTCCAGCACAGCCAGGAGTAATTCCTGAGTGCAGAGTCAGGAATAACCCCTGAGCATCGTCGCTGTGACCCAAAAAAATTAAAAGCAAAAAATAAACAAAAATAAAAGAACCCTAGATCAGTCATGGAAGGCTTCTGGGAGGGGCAGCTCCAGTTCCTGCATTTTGGCTCCCCAGAGGGCAGGGCTGGTACTGGGGGCTGACAGCAAGCACCATGCAGGGAATTTAGGGTGACGCTCGTGTACCCAGAGTGCTCTGTGACAAGGCAACTGCGGCCGCCCGCACCAGATGACTCACTCCCACCCCCGTCCCCAGCAAGGGGCTCCTTAAGGCCTTCACACCCAGCTCTGTCAAATGTGCTCTGTGGAACGTTGTTCAGCCCCTTCCAGAGAACTGGGATCTGCCTTCTGCAGGGTGCTGTGCCTTGGTCCTGCTCCTTGGCTTCTTCCTTCGTTGCAGATACTCCCCCTTACAGGCACCCTGCACTGCTGGGGCCAGGTATGGGGGCGAGGCGGGGGGCCTCATTGCATTGCTCTGGGCCACTCAGCCTTCTACCAGTCTCCCAGAGCCCAGCTCAAGGTGATTGCAGGTAGATGGACACAGCACAGGAAAAGCAGAACCAGTGGCCCACAGAGAACACAGGAGAGTGCTGGGACCCATGCCGGCTGCAGTGGACACCTGAGTATAAACTGTCCAGTCCCCTGGGGGCCAAGGCGTCCCACCCCATCTTACCCCAGACCCCTGCCCCCAGAAAGGGCCGCATCCCAAGGGAGCTGACAGCGCCAGGTGAGTCTAAACTGAGACCAGCCCCTGCCTGAATGAGATGGATTTCACATGCCAAGATGCCCACAGGTGCCAAGCCATAGTTCACCTACCAGATGTATTCGATAGCTCCAATGCAATGAACTGCCTTGATTCAAATGGTTAGAAGCATCTGGCAAGGGGTAGGAGGCTCTATAGGTGTAACCCCTCAGGAGTGGAAGGGGCAGGGGCACTGGAAATCTTGGTGCCAGCCCTGTTGGCACTCCAGGCAGTTGACCCAGGATGAGCAAGGCTCAACCTCCAGCTGTTGCTGGGTCGGGAACCAGCAAAGAAAGCAGCTGCCTCTTCACCAGAGACCTCGGGTGAGTCAGAACCCCCCAGGACCCCCTGCGCCCCCTGAAACTCCCCTTACCCCATCAGCACTGGCAGAGATCATCCTTCTTCCTCAGTGGTTCCAAAGATGTTTAAACTAGTCAAGGCCCGCCAACTGTCTGCGTCCTAGAACCCACAAGATGACCCAGAATGAGCATCGTTTTAGGGATTTCCAACACCCCCACGTCTTCTCTCTGTTCCTTTTTAGAATTTGAATTGTTCTTAGACCTATTATAAAAACACGGCCTCGGTTCATTCCCTTCCTGTGCCCAGGTGCAGAGTGAAGTGTCTGTACATGCAGATGTGGGTCGGCTCAAAGAGGTCGCTGTGCATCTGGGAGGGCTTCCTGGGAGAGGAGGAATCCAGACCGGCTCCTTTCTCTCTTGGGAAGTTGCCAGGGTAAAGAGCAGGTCTGAGAAGATAAGGAGGCCTCCTCCAGGATGACCTGAGTCTGTTTGTCTCAGGGTTTCCCGAGGGCGCCTACGCCTGTGCGGATCTGTTTAGGCACGCAGAGGAGGTGCGAGCAACCAGGGGACACAGAGGCTGATGCAAACAGAAGCGCCATGGGTCCGGCCTCCTTTGGTAGCGCCTTGCTTTCCCCACACTATGAAAATGAGATGGGAAAAGCGGAGCGGGAGGTGCGTAATGCCTGGGCTATTTCCTGACGTCCTTCCAGGCGCCCCAGCGGGTCAGTTATCTCCGGCTGGGGGTGCGGGAGTCAGGAGCCAAGAATGCCGAGATAGGAGGCCGGGGAGAGAGGGGAGAGGAGCCTGCAGACCTCCAGCCCGGGCAGAGGATGGGGTGGCTGCAACCCCAAAGGCCCCAGTTCCTGAGAGAGACCCACGCAAGGGGGAACTGGGAATGCCAGAAGCAGATTACAGCTGAGCTCTTTCTCTCTCTTCCCTCTCTCTCCCCTCTCTCTCCCTTTTTCCTCCTCTCTCCCTCTCTCTGCCCCTCTCTCTCCCCTCTACCTCTCTCTAGCTCTCTCTCCCTTCTGTCTCCCTCTCTCTCCCCCTCTCTCTCTCCCCCTGTCTCTCTCCCTCTCTCTAGCTCTCTCTCCCCCTTTCTCTCCCTCTCTCACCCTCTCCCTCTCTCTAACTCTTCTCTCTCTAGCTCTCTCTCCCCTCTCTCCCTCTTACTCCCTCAATCTCTCCCCCCTCTCCCCCTCTCCCTCCCTCTTTCTCTTCCTCCTTTTCTCTCCCTGTCTCTGCCATTTTCTCTCTTCTCTCTCTACTTTGTATCTCTGCCTCTGCTATGTACCGCTGTCTCTCCTCTTTGTATCTGTCTCTCTCCCTTGTCTCTGCCATTTCTCTCTGTCTCTCTTCTCTCTCCTCTCTCTCCGTTTCTCTGTCTCTCTCCTCTATCTCTCTGTCTCTCTCCTCTCTCTCTCCCTCTCCCCTTCCCCGTGGGTTTCCCACTCCCCTTGCAGGGGTCTCTCATCAGCCTCCCAGTGGCTGCCCTGTCCTTCTCTGCCTCTCCCCATCCAGGTCCATCGGCCCTGCTGGCCTGTGTCACTCTCTTGGCAGCGGACCCACTTTCTCTCCCAAAGAAGTCGGGAAAGCTGGCCAGGCTGCTGAGGGTGATCCAGCCCTGTGAAAACTTGCTGTGAAACACAAGTGCAAGCGAGACACTGTGTTCCTTCTATCACGAAGACAAAAATGAAAATATCAACAATGTCATCTAGTGAGGGCAAGGCAGCTGGCACACTGGGAAACACTCGGGAATCTGGGCGGGTCCTTTAGCAGTTGGTGAAAACACACGCCCCTGGCCAGCCATGCCTCCCCAGGAATCTAGGAACACAAAGGTGCGAGAGCACAGGTGAGAACCCAACAGCTCCGCTTACACACTCTTGTTTGTAACCATGAAAAACTGGTAACAAACCTAAGAATGATTTAGAGAGGAACAGGCAATGCTCCAACATCCAAGTTGGGGTATGGCCCTACTGAGGAATCTTAGGCAGAAATGTAAAAGAATGAGTTAGAGGCATCTGGCTTGAGTAGGACAACAGGTAGAGAACTTGCCTCGGCACGTAGCTGACCTGGGTTTGATCCCCACAACTGGTCACTATAGCCCACCAGCAGTGATCCCTGAGCACAGAGGCAGGAGTCAGCCCTGAGTACCACGTGGTGTGGACCCAAACAAACAACAAAACAAGAGTAAGTTTGCTCTATTGGGAGGAAGGAAGAAGTCCATGCAATTGAAGACACGCGGAGCTTTAGAACTTTTTAGTTTTAGAACACATGTCCCGGACATTTTTTTTCTTTTTGAGTCACACCCAGCAATGCTCAGGGTTACTCCTGGCTCTGCACTCAGGATTTACTCCTGGCAGTGCTCAGAGAACCATATGGGATGCCAGGAAACAGAACCGGTCCTCTTGCAAGGCAAACGCCCTACCTGCTGTACTATTGCTCCGGCCCAGTACCCAGACAGAACTTTAGTGAAGTCATTCAGAAATGAGTGAATGGTTTCTTTGTTCAGAAAGAAAAGTTTCCTTCCTTCCCCTCTTTTTCTATTTATCTCTTTTCTTCTTTCTCTCTATTTTTCTTTCTTTTTTCTTCTTTCCCTTCCTTCTCTTTCTTCCTTCCCTTTCTTTCTCTCCCCTCCTTTCTTCCTTTCTCTTCCTTTCTTTTTCTTTCCTTTCTTTCTCTTTCTTTCTTTCTTTCTTTCTTCTTTTCTTTTCTTTCTTTCTTTCTTTCTTTCTTTCTTTCTTTCTTTCTTTCTTTTTCTTTCTTTCTTTCTTTCTTTCTTTCTTTCTTTCTTTCTTTCTTCCTTCCTTCCTTCCTTCCTTCCTTCCTTCCTTCCTTTCTTTCTTTCTTTCTTTCTTTCTTTCTTTCTTTCTTTCCCTTCTTCCTTCCTTCCTTCCTTCCTTCCTTCCCTTCCATCTCTCTCTGTCCCTTTCTTTCCTTTTTTTTGTTTTGGAGCCACACCCAGTGATTCTCGGGACTTTGCTGTGGCTCTGTGTTCAGGGGTCACTCCTGGCTGTCCTCTGAGGCACCTTATGCAATGCCAGGTCTACCACATCCAAGAATGCACTTCACGCCTCCCCCCCCCATACTATCTCTCTGCCAAGCTACACAGTCTGCCGTGAGCTGCGTCGCTCTCGGGATAGGTAGCTCAGAGACCCAGTCTGAGTCTGCTCCATTGGCTGTCCTAGTGGCCCCATGGTCACTACTGCCAGGAAGAAGGGCATGAAGAAGCCACAGTCTAAATGCAGCAGCGACTAACGGGCCATAGTGGGCTGCTCATCAGCAAGAGGAACGGAGGAACGGGGACGTGCCGCTTCTGGCTGTACAGTAAATGACTCCTCCAAGGACGAAGAGGCGCCCAAACTTCAATCTCATGTGTGTGAAAACCCAAACTGGGTCAGCGATTAGGTGTGAGACAAGGAAAAGCTCAGGGAAGGCTGGAAAAGAACACGGGGTTTCACGGCTCCGTCTCTCCGGAGGGAATAGCGTTGGAATTCTGGGCTGGACGGATGGTTCCAATTCACTCCATAGTCACTCATCTGGGTTGAATTTTTTGAGAGCCGGACTGATGGTGGAGAAAGGAAGCAGGGGGAAAGGGGAAGAGCCGGCTGTCGGGGCAGGTCCGCCCCGCTGTCTCGGCAGCTCAGCCCTGCGCTGGGCTAACCATTCTCTCTGTTCTTTTCTCTCTTCTCCACACACAGCTCAGAAAGGCATTCCCTGCACTATACACAGAGCACGTGGCTCCTATGGATTGAGGGGCCCTAGGAGACGTGGCCAGGGGCGAAGGTGGACCAGCAATGCCTAAGTCTGGAGCACTGGAGTACTGGAGCTCAGTGTTGCAGTTACACCATCTCACAGAGTGTGAAGAGCACCACGAAGGGGCCTCTTAACAAAGATCTATCAAGAAAGCCCAGAGAGAAACTTAGTTTGGAAGTACAGTTTACCCCCACCCAGAGTCAAGACCTGTGCTAAAGGCATTGGCGCCTCTTTTGGGGAAGCAGCGCCCATTCCTGCAACTGTGCATCT